>AWOL01S0074737.1:14441-31200 GCA_000715115.1 Nicotiana otophora | reverse complement strand
CGTGTGAACCTGATGCACCCAATTCCTCTACGTGAATGCAACCTTCACCACGTGTTCGCGACTCAATGTAAACCAACCTTCCGCGATCGCTTCCATTTCTATGCAATTACGTAGAAAACACCCGTCCACATAAACACCCCTTCGCGATCGTGGACCAAACCACGCGATCGCATTGAAGGAAAACCAGATTTGAGAAAACCAACAACTTCAGCTATTCTTCAATGATCCGAATTGCACCGAACATGGTCCGAATCATACCCGAGGCCATCGGGACCTCAACCAAACATACCAACAAGTCCTAAAATATGATACGAACTTAGTCAAGGCCTTAAATCACATCTAACAACATCAAAAACATGAATCACACCCCAATTCAAGCCTAATGAAGTTATAAACTTTTAACTTCTACATTCGATATTGAACCCTATCAAATCAAGTCTGATTGACCTCAATTTTTGCACACAAGTCATAAATGACATTACAGACCTACTACAACTTTTGAAATCAGAATCCGACCCTGATATCAAAAAGTCCACTCCAGTCAAACTTTTCAAAAGTCTTCCAACTTTCGCCAATTAACGTCGAAATGACCTACGGACCTCTAAATCAACATCCGGACACGCTCCTAAGACCCAGATCACCAGACGAAGTTATTTGAACCGCCAAAACTTCATTCCATAGTCATCTTCATAAAAATAAAACTACCATCAACTCCTACGACTTAAACTTCCAATTTAAGGACTATGTGTCCCATTTCACTCCAAAACTCTCCCGAACCAGACACCAAGTGCCTCGGCAAGTCACATAACCACAAAATGAAATAGAGGGAGCAATAAATAGGGGATTGGGTCTAATATTATCAAAACGACTGACCAGATTGTTACACCTTAGGTGGCTTTACCCATTGTTGAGTGCAAATAAGAGTTTCTACCGTCTTTGGTGATAAAGAACTTCAGTAAAAATCGAGAATTCGATCACCGGTACTGAAATATGACTTAGATATAATAGTAGAAATAGGAATTGAAAGAACACCTCTTGCCAATTTGAAAAAAATAGATACATACTAGATGAAGCTTTCCACCAAGCCAAGATATTTAAATCCTTGTTTTTTTTCACATTATCTGTCAAGTATTTCTCAAGCTCAAATTTGTTTTCAACATCTACCTCATCTTCCAAATATTTCTCTTAGCGAGATAGCAAAATATCACCAACTTCACTCACCGTACTAGTTTCACCTCATGAATTGTCATTAGAAGATTCAGAGAAGGAATTATTGTAATGATCATACAACGAGTCAAAACACATGCCCCCTGATTGGATTTCCATTTTTCCACCAAAGGATCATAACATGTTCACAACAACAACAATGAACAATAACATGTTCAAATTCTCAAACTTACCCTAGTATTTATCAAACTTTCCTTTCATTTTGTTAGCCATATCAATCAAAATAAGATTTTCACTATAAGAATACTTTATAATAGCATTTCGAACATTAAGAAATTCATGGAAAAATGCATTCGAAGTAACATATAAGCGAATTTTAAAGTGGTCTGGTAGAAAATATTAAGGAACATGATAAAAGCTTTCACAATCTTCCAAACATCAGCAGATGGATGTCCTTTTGTTACGTTCCGACAATACTTTTGGTACTTATAGTCATCCATGTGCATTCTTGTAAAGGCTTTTTCAAATTTCACAATTGTATCTAACATTGTATATGTAGAGTTCCACCTAATCTCAACACCAAGACTAAAAAGGCCAAGACCGTCTGTTTTAACTTTCTTAACATATGACTTGAAAGAAGCATACCTTGAAGAGAAAGACTTGACATATTTTACCGCATTTCTTATACGAGAAATGGGCTCAATTTGTTCATCTAACCCATATTTTACAGTCAAGTTCAAAATATGAGCATTACATCTAATATGTAAAAACTCATTCCTAATATTACTCATTTCCAGTCATCAATACGTGCCTTCAAATGCTTAATAGCAGCATCATTCGCACTTGCATTATCTCGCGTCACCGTAAACAAGTTCTCAATCCCCCACTCCAACAAGCAAGCTTCAATACCCTTAGCAATAGTCTCTCCCTTGTGATATGGTGTTTGGAAAAAGTTAAGTATCTTCATTGTATATTCCATTCATCATCAATCTAGCGGGCGGTGACAACCATATAAGTAAAATTTTGGAGTGATGGCCATGTATCACTAGCAAGACATACATGTTGGGTCTTGATAAATTTTTTCAGTTTTTCTTTATCCTTTGATAAATCTTCAAACAATCTCTATCTACAGTTACACGAGAAGGTAATTCAAAATTAGGAAAAGCTTTAGCCAATAACTTCTTAAATATTTCTCCCTTAACAACTTTAAATGGTGGCTCATCAATAATAACAAATTTGGCTATGCCCCCCTAATATCCTCCACATTATACACCACCCTTTCAGTAGAACCTTTAGCAGTTTCTTGTCCCCCTTCTTGGATAGGTGTAAATTTCAATGTAGATTGCTTCATATCAACAAATCTAAAGGGAGATTTAAGACACATCAAATTTGAATGATTCCACAATGTAGAAGTTCCATTAGTCTTGGTCTCGGAAGCAAAGCGTTTTATGCAACAATTGCATTTTGCTCTACGTGTACCTCCTTTATCAATAAATTTGGTAAAGTGATTCCAAATCTCAGATGTTTCTCTTCCAGTATTACCATGCTTAGAATCGAGATTTGAAGGATTTGTCTTTTTTTGCTTTTTAGGAGGAGTACGTGTAAGAGGAGTGCTTTTTACCTTTCTTTTGATGTGCCACTATCACAGTCGGAGGGTCATTGACAATCATCTCCACATCTATTCCAGTGGTAGTTTCCATCTAGAAAGAAAGGTTTTGCTTATAATAGAACTTTCGAATTACTTACTGAAATTTAAAGAAAAAAATGAGAAAAGGAGAAGTTTTGAAACTGCTCAAATTTAGGTTACTTCTTAGAGAACCTTTAACATCACGCGATCGCGTTGAAGGAAAACCAGACTTGAGAAAACCAACAACTTCAGCTATTCTTCAATTATCTGAATTGCGCCGAACATGGTCTGAATCACACTCGAGGCCCCCAGGACCTCAACCAAACATACCAATAAGTCCTAAAATACGATTCGAACTTAGTCGAGGCCTTAAATCACATCCAACAACATCAAAAACATGAATCTCACCCCAATTCAAGCCTAATGAACTTATAATCTTTTAACTTCTACATTCGATGTCGAACCCTATCCAATCAAGTTCGATTGACCTCAGATGTTGCACACAAGTCATAAATGATATTACGGACCAACTACAACTTCCAGAATTGGAATCAGACCCTGATATCAAAAGTCCACTCCCGGTCAAACCTTTCAAAAATCTTCCAACTTTCCAATTTTCTCTAATTTATGCCGAAATGACCTACGGACCTCCAAACTAATATCCGGACATATTTTTAAGACCAAAATTACCCTACGGAGCTATTGGAGCCATCAAAACTCTATTCCGGAGTCATTTTCATACAAGTCAAACTACGGTCAACTCCTACGACTTAAACTTCTAACTTAGGGACTATGTGTCTCATATCACTCTGAAACTCTCCTGAACCCGACACCAAGCACCCCGGCAAGAAATGTATCCACAATATAACATAGAGGGAGCATAAATTAGGAGATTAGGGTTAAAATACTTAAAACGACCGGCCGAGTCGTAACATCCTTCCTATCTAAAAATAAACGTTCATCCTCGAACAAGTATAGAGACATACCTGAAATGGTGAAAGATGAAGATAACGGCTACGCATATCATGCTCGGTCTCCCAAGTCGCCTCCTCGACTGGCTAAACCCTCCATTAAACTTTCATTGAAGCAATGTTCTTCGACCTCAACTTTCGAACTTGCTTGTCCAAAATGGCCACCGGCTCCTCAACATAAGACAAATCCTTGTCCGACTGAACTGAGTTGAAGTCTAACACATAAGACGGATCGCCGTGATACTTTCGGAACTTAGAAACATGAAACATTAGATGAACTGTAGCTAGACTAGGTGGTAGTGCAAGTCTATAAGCCACCTATCCAACTTTCTCAAGAATCTCAAAAGGTTTGATATACCTAGGGCTCAACTTGCCATTCTTTCCGAACCTCATAACACCCTTCCTGGGCGAAACCCGGAGCAAGACTCGCTCCCCAACCATGAATGCAACATTTGCATAACTTCTCTGTATGGATTGGGCTGTACGAAGTCAATCTTGAATCAATTTAACCTTCTCCAAAGCATCCTGAACCAAGTCCGTACCCGGTAGCCTAGTCTCACCCGGCTCAAACCAACCCACCGGAGACCGGCACCGCCTACCATACAAAGCCTCATATGGGGCTATCTGAATGCTCGACTGGTAACTGTTGTTGTAGGCAAACTCCGCGAGAGGCAAGAACTGATCCCAAGAACCCCCAAACTCCATCATACATGCACAAAGCATATCCTCCAATATCGGAATAGTGTGCTCGGACTGTCCGTCCGTGTGAGGGTGAAATGTTGTACTCAACTCCACCCGCGTGCCCAACTCATACTGTACTCAACTCCACCCGCATTCCTAACTCAAGAACCGCGATGTAAACTACATACCCCGGTCAGAGATGATAGATACCAGCACGCCATGAAGTCTCACAATCTCGCAAATATAAACCTGAGCCAGCTGCTCTGAAGAGTAAGTAGTCACCGCTGGAATAAAATGAGCTGACTTGGTCAATTTATTAACAATCACCCAAACTGCATCGAACTTCCTATGAGTCCGTGGAAGCGCAAAAACAAAATCCATAGTGATCCGCTCCCATTTTCACTCTGGGATCTCTAACCTCTAAAGCAATCCGCCAGGCCGCCGATGCTCATACTTTACCTGCTGACAGTTTAGTCACCGAGCTACATATTCTATTATATTCTTCTTCATTATCCTCCACCAGTAATGTTGCCTCAAGTCCTGATACATCTTCGCGGCACCCGAATGAATGGAGTACCGCGAACTGTGAGTCTCCTGGAAGATCAACTCACGCAAGCCATCTACATTGGGCATACATAGCCTGCCCTGCATCCGTAATATACCGTCATCTATAATAGTGACCTCCTTAGCATCGTTGAACTGAACCGTGTCCTTGAGGACAAGCATATGGGGGTCGTCATACTAACGCTCTCTGATACGATCATAAAGAGAAGACCGAGAAACCACACAAGCCAAAACTCGCCTCAACTCAAAAACATCCAATCTAACAAACTTATTGGCCAAGGCGTGAACATCCAAGTCTAATGGTATCTCTGCTACCAGTAGATATGCTAAGCTGCCCAAACTCCCCTCCTTGTGACTGAAGGCATCGTCCACCAAATTGGCCTTCCCGGAATGATATAGAATGGTGATATCATAGTCCTTAAGGAACTCTAACCACCTCCGTTGTCGCAAGTTAAGATCCTTCTATTTGAATAGATGCTGTAAACTCCGGTGGTCGGTGTAGAACTCACAAGGGACACCGTACAAATAGTGCCACTAAATCTTCAAGGCATGAACAATAACTGCTAACTAGAGGTCGTGGACATGATAGTTCTTCTCATGCACCTTTAACTGTCTAGACGTGTAGGCAATCACCCTACCGTCCTGCATCAACACCGCTCCGAGACCAATACGCGATGCATCACAGTACACAATATAAGACCCCGAACCCGAAGGCAACACCAACACTGGGGCTGTGGTAAAAGTTGTCTTGAGCTTTTGAAAGTTGTCCTAACACTCCTCGGTCCACCTGAACAGAGCACCCTTCTGGTTCAGTCTTGTCATATGTGTTGCAATAGATGAGAAACCCTCTACAAATCGACGGTAATACCCTGCCAAACCAATAAAACGTTGGATCTCCGTAGCTGAAGACAGTCTGGTACAACTCTGCACTGCTTCAATCTTCTTCAGATCTACTTTAATCCCCTCGCTCAATACTACTTGACCAAAAATGCCACCGAATCAAGCCAGAATTCACACTTTGAAAATTTTGCATATAATTTCTTTTCTCTCAAGGTCTGAAGCACGATCCTCACGTGTTGATTATGATCCTCCTGGCTCCGGGAGTACACCAGAATATCGTCAATAAACACAATGATGAATGAGTCAATATAGGGCTGAAATACATTATTCATCAAGTGCATGAATGATGTTGGGGCGTTGGTCAACCCATAAGACATCACAAGGAATTTGTAATGACCATACCGAGTCCTGAAGGTAGTCTTCAGGATATCTGGCTCCCGAATCTTCAACTGATGATAGTCTGAAAGCAAGTCAATCTTAGAGAACACTCTGGCACTTTGTAGCTGATCAAATAGGTCATCAATATATGGCAATGGATACATGTTCTTTACTGTAACCTTGTTCAACGGGCGATAATCAATACACATATGCATAGAACCATCCTTCTTCTTTACAAATAAAACCGGAGCACCCCAAGGTGATACACTAGGACGAATGAAACACTTATCAAGCAACTCTTGCAAATGCTCTTTTAACTCTTTCAACTATGATGGGGCCATACGATATGGTGGAATGGAAATGAGCTGAGTGTCTGGTAACAAATTAATGCCAAAATCGGCATCCCTATCGGGCGGCATGCCCGTATCTGGCTTGGCCTCCCCCTCTAGGGCGACCTCTACCTTCTCAACCTCCACATCTAGTTTGTTATGTAGGTGGAGTGGCAACTGGTGTGATGACCATGGAATGAAAATCCTGAGGACCCGGTGGAATACACGGAGCCTGAGTAGTCGGTGGAGGTGCACCCCTCATGAGTCTGGGGCAATCACTCACCATATGATGCGTGTCACCACACTCAAAACAAGATCTCGAACGACGTGGCTGTTATGGCTAGCGAGCCTGATCGGCTGGACTGACCGCTGATAGCACCCAGTGTAGGAGGTGCACTAGACAACGGTGGTGCATAATAAGGAGACTAAGGCCTAGTGTAATGACCCGACTAGTCGTTTTGAGCACTTAAACTTTGCTTAGTTATTTGAGGGCATGAGTAGCTCCGTATGATGTAATATGACTTATGTAAATCACCGGCTTTGGTTTTTAGGTTATTCAGAATTGATTTGAAAGAATGATTCTCAGCTAGAAGCTTTAAATTTGAAAGGGTCGACCAAGTTTGACTTTTTGTGAATTTGAACTCAGAACAGAGTTTTGATTATTCCATTAGCTCTGTTGGGTGATTTCAGACATAGGAGCACGTCCGAATTGTGATTCGGAGGTCCGTAGTTGAATTTGGCTCGAAATGGCAAAAGTTAAAATTTTGGAAAGTTTGACCGGGAGTGGGCTTTTTTATATCGGATTTGGATTATGATTCCAAAAATTGGAATAGCTTCGTTATGTTATTTGGGACTTGTGCGCAAAATTTGAAGTTATTCCGGATTGATTTGCTATGTTTCGGCACGAGCTATTAAATTTGAAAGTTCAAAGTTCATAAATTTCGATTTGAGGTGAGATTCGTTGTTTTGATATTATTATGCATGATTTGAGACCTCGAGTAGATCCGTGTTATGTTATTAGACTTGTTGGTATATTCGGGCGGGGTCCCGAGGGGCTCGGGCGTGTTTCAGATTGATTTCGGATCATTTTCTTCAATGTTGCTATTGCTGGATCTGGTGTGACCGCACCTGCGACTGGTTTTGCGCATGTGCGAGGGTCGTAGAAGTGACGAAGGGGTCGCAAGAGTGGAAATATTGTTGGGAGCAAGGTTCCGCAAAAGCAGAGATTGCTTCGCATCTGCGAAGGCGCAAATGCGGTGAGTTGAGCACAAAAGCGGATTGGAAGCGCAGAAGCGACAAGTGGGCGCGCACCTGCGAGTTCGCAGATGCGGTCATTTTACCATAGGTACGAAGGTAGACCTCCAGTGCTTCTCCACAGAAGCGTGTTTTTGGTCGCAAATGCGACGCCGCAGAAGCGGCTAGGTGCGAAAGTGCTAGGCAGAATGATAAATACAAAGATTCGCGATTTTGGCTTCATTTTAACATTTCCAAGCTCGGATTGAGGCGATTCTTGGAACAATTTTCATCTTGTGCACTGGGGTAAGTGTTCTCTTCTTATTTTTGATCTTAGATCACGAATCTACCTTCGTTTTTGGTAATTGGATTGTGAATTTTATAGAGGAAATTGGGGGTTTTGGCCTAAAGTTTCATAATATGAATTTTTGAGTTTTGAACATCGAATTGGAGTTGGATTTGAGTGAAACTAATATGGTTAGACTCGTAATTGAATGTGTTGTTAGATTTTGTAAATTTTGTCGAGTTTCGAGGCGGGCCCGGAATGGGCTTTTGGTCGTTTTTGGGCTTTTGATTCAAGATTTGATCTTTTCGATCATGATTGGATTTTTTAGCATTGTTTGATGTATTTGAGCTATTTTTGGTTAGTTTTTGAGCCGTTTGGAGGTCGAAATGTGCGGGGTGGCATTTTGGAGCATCGCTTGGCTTGCTCGGTGTTGGAATTGGCTTGTTCGAGGTAAGTAACTCTTCTAATCTTAGTGTTGAGGGTATGAAACCCTGAAATATGTGTTATGTGGTTTGTGTTGAGGTGACACACATGTTAGGTGACGGGCGTGTGGGCGTGCACCATGTGAATTAGGACTCTGTTGTTTCCATGGCACTGAATAGTGGCCCTATTTTGTTGATATCTGTGTTTTCACCATGTGATAAAGTAATTGAGCTGTCAATCATGCTAGATATCATGTTTAGGCTTTATGCCGATATTGTTTGGGCCCATAGTGGTCGTTTCTTACTGTCATCTCACTGATTTCATTAATATTTCATACTCAGTCATATTCATGCATTCATACCATATCTCATTCTCACATGTTATTTATTGATACATTATATCATTGTTGTCGGGCTAATTTCATGACATTGTGAGCTCGTGAGTGAGACTGGAGAGATTGATGACTCAGTGAGGCCGAGGGCCTGAGTGAAGTGACATTTTGGGATCGGGTTGCATGCCGTAGCATATTATATTGATTATATTTTATATGGATCGGGTTGCACGCCGCAATAATATTGGATCGGGTTGCACGCCGCAACAATATTAGATCAAGCTGCACGCCGCAACAATATAGCGCTTGGCCTGAATGAGCCCCTCCGGAGTCTGCATACCTCCAGTGAGCGCAGTCGACTATATATATGTGGATCGAGTTACACGCCCCGCAACGGGCCTTATGGTCATATATGGATCGAGCTGCACGCCGCATCAGGTATTGTACAGCCTTGGGTGATTGAGTGTGCTGAGCCTTGAGCATAGTGAGAGAGAATGCGAGACAGTGAGATTGAGTACTCTGAGAGTGTGAGTACATGATTCAACTCTGAGATACATGGCATTGGCATGCACACATGACATACGGGTATAAAGATGCATTTTCCTCATGTTGTGCGGTATCACTTCATTCATGACTTTTTACACACATTGATATGTGGGCATAGAGAGGTATTTCACACTTGCTATCTGGAAAGAAAATGAAACATCTTATTTATTGTGGAAAGGATATTTGGAAAAATTACAATTTTCAAACTTACTCGTATTTTTGGCATTTTCGGTAAAAGATTGGGTTTTCAGTAAGATACTTGAAAAGCATGACTATTTTCTGGAACTGTGAACGAGCTGAGCATTTTGCTTCTGAGATACATCTTTTATTACTTGTATTATGTTGTTATGAACTGTTGTGGGATATTGGTATTGGACCCGACCTTGGTACAAGCTCGTCACTACTTTTAACCTAAGGTTAGGTTTGTTACTTATTGAGTACATGTGGTCAGTTGTACTCATACTACATTTATGCACCTTGCGTGCAGATGTTGGATGCTGATGTTGCTGTGTTCGATGGGAGCTGGATTGAAGATGTACCTGCGTCCTAGTTGTAGCTGCCTCTTGTTCGTGGTAGCTTTAGATCTATAAAACTCTATTTATGTACTATTCAAATAGACTTTGTATTTATTTTATTTTTGCTTTGTAAACTCTATTCTTAGAAGCTCATGATTTGTACTACCATTTCTTGGGAAAAATGTATAAGATTCAGATAATTCCTTTTGTTCAATTGTCTTATTAATATTATTGAAATTGGATGGTTATTAGTTGGCTTACCTAGCGGGTTGGGTTAGGTGCCATCACAGCTAGTGGATTTGGGGTCGTGACACCTAGGAGTGGCCGGAATACCACTGGAGACTGGAAGTGCTGAATGAACAGGGTGACTCACATAGCCCCTACCATGACGAGCTGCAACTAGGGCACGTGTACCACTATATGTTCCAGAATCTCGAGGCCTCTTGTCCTCCCTCTCCTCTCTCTCCTAAGTCCACATACCCTTCAATCTCCTAGCGATCCCCAATACCTGCTGGTATGCGATGTCCATATCCAACTCTTGGGCCATGCTAAATCTGATACCGGGGTTGAGCCCCTTGATAAATCGACGGACTCGCTCTCTAACAGTAGCAACCAAGGCTGGTGCATGCCTAGCCAAATCACTAAACCGGACCACATACTCCGACACGATCATAGAACCCTGGCGCAACTGCTCAAACTCTGTGCGCCATGCATCTCTGAGATTCTAGGGAACAAACTCCTCAAGAACATATCCGAGAACTGAGTCCAAGTGAGTGAAGTTGACTAGACCGGACTACCCAACTCATATGTTCGCCACTATTGATAAGCCGCTCCCTTAAGCTGGAACATAGTGAAAGCAACCCCACTAGACTCCACAATACCCATAGTACGAAGGATACAATGGCACTCCTCAAGAAAACCCTAGGCATCCTCTGAAGCGAAGCTGCTGAAAGTAGGAGGTTGATAGTTCTTGTACCTCTCGAGCCTGAGCTTCTCCCCCTCAGTAACTGCTGCCCTAACCTCGGGCTGAACTGGGGCGACCAGCTGCACTAGTATGACCTCTGGGACCTGGTCAACCTGGACCCGTTGCTCTGGGGTACGGGCGGTGGGAGTCTGTGCTCCTCCCCCAACCTGAGATGTGGCAGGCAAGTGGGATCAACCCTGCCTGAGCTAAGGTGCCGAACATGCTCAGAAACTGGGTGAGAGTCTCCTGGAGTGCTGGTACAGTAACAGGCATCTCAGGTGCATGCTCTCCAACTAGAGCTACTGGTGGCTCCTCTGTAGCAGCTCGTGCAGGTGCTCTGGCTGCACCACGTGGATGTCTTCGTCCTCTAACCTGGTCCCGGCCTCTCACGGCTCTAGTAGGGGGCGCGGGTGCCGGGTCATCTGATCCGGTTGTACGTGTCCTCACAATTTGTGAGAGAATAGAAAGACAGAAATTTAGAATTCCGAATTCAACAACTTCGCACAATAAGGAATCAAAGAAGTGAAGATTTTTCCTAACAGTTCCACAACCTCTCGAAGATAAGTACAGACGTCTCCGTATCGATCCGCTAGACTCTACTAAACCTGCTTGTGAGTCATAACACCTATGAACCTAGAGCTATGATACCAACTTGTTGCGACCCCAATTTCACTCCGTAGGATGTCGTGACGGCTCCTAATCTCTAAGACTAGGTAAGCCTAACAACATGTGAAAACATTAAATAAAAGCTTAGAATTTCAAAACTCCAATAGTTTCATAAATAAAATCTGTAAACTCAATACATTCACCTCCCAAAACCTTGTGAGATATAAGTCACAAGCTCTAAGTAATGCTGAACAATCCTATACATCACTATCTATAAAAATGAAATGAAACAAGGAAGAACTGGATATAATCTGAGGCCTGCGGATGCGGGCAGGTGTACCTTGAAGTCTTCAAAAGCAAGCTCAGCACGCTAGTATCGGAACTGATAAGATGTATCTGCATCTTCACAAAACATGTGCAGAAGCGTAGTATGAGTATAGCACAAAGGTACCTAGTAAGTGCCAAGCCTAACCTCAGTAGAGTAGTGACGAGGTCAGGTCAAGGCCCTACTGGAGATAATAAGAAAACAAGGCAGAAGACATAACGATATAATGATAATGACAAAGGAAGTGAAACAATAAAGAGTCTACGGAAAGTTAACAACACGGAATCAAGGCAGTTAATACAACACGAAAGGAAAACAAGGACTTTACATGTTAAGGAAATAACAACCAAAGCAAATACAACAAATAGAGAAAGATCAACATAGGGTCCTACCGATGTACCGCCTCGTAGTCCCAAATCATAAAAGTAACTCACAGTCTTTCCTTATATCACTGCCAGAGCCTTTATATTTAGTTTTGAAAATCATTTTCCCCGAAATAACACCTCGCATTTTATCGCACCTTGTCACACCGCATGACTTCTAGTAGTTCCCATACTAGCCACATGTATCAAGGCCATCTTATCTCACGCATGCATTTTAACACCCAGACCTTATACCACCGTATGCGTATTAATAGTAACAACGGCATGGCAGAAACCTCATACAAATAGTAACAACAGCACGACAAAAATCTCATGCAAATAACCAAACAAGCCTCTCAATAATAACAATAATGCCAAAAACATAACAACTCAATAAAATGATATTTCACAACTTACACTTTGCCTCAATAGAAACCACGACCTTTGCAACTCAAGACCAGACTCAACATCAAGATATTTCAAGGATAGCAAATTTTAAGTAAAAAATCCCACAGTTAAATAATGAATACGAAATTAAGAAAGCAAGTAATTTAACTAAACATGTAATACAAGTTACAAATAAGAGATAAGACAAGTAGACATATGAAATTAGACTAAGCATGATGGCTATAACATGCTAAAGTAACTCAATTAAATCATGAAAAAGAAACTATGTAGCTAAAACCAAAATCTCAACATTTAGCCCGGGTACGCACTCGTCACCTTACGCACACAGCCTCCATATATCACAATTGGCACAACAATACCAAATCTTAAGGAGAATTTTCTCCCCACACAAGGTTAGACAAGTCATTTACCTTAAACCACGCCAAATCAATCAATTAGAAGGCCTTTCCCCTCAATTTTCCGAACCGAACGACTCGAATATAGCCAAAATAATTTTATACTATAAATATAACTATAGTAAACTAATTTAAATAATAAAATTATGATCTTAGCAAAGAATTAAAAATCGTCCCAAAACGTCGACTAGGGCACGCGTCTCGGAATTCGATCAAAATTATAAAATTCGAACATCCATTCGATATCGAGTCCAATCATAGAAGAATTATTCAAATCCGACCTCATTTCTCCTTTCAAAATCCAAAAATTTAGCCTAAAGACTTTCTACCATTTCCCCCAAATTTTAACTCCAAAACACTAATTAAAAGATGTAATGGGCAATAGATTCATGGGAATTAATCAAAAAACGAGTCAAGAATCCTTACCCCAATAATTCCTCTGAAAATCCCTCAACATTTTGCCTCAAACCGAGCACTCAAAATCCCAAAATGAAAATGAAGCAAAACCCTCGAAAAATTCCCTTTTTTGCCCAGTTACGTCGCACCTACGACCACACTGCCGCATTTGCGGCTCCGCACCTGTGGAAAAACCATCGCAGGTGCGGACTTCACTTGAGTCTAGAGAATCCGCTTCTGCGAAAAAGGTCACGCACCAGCACATGCGCACCTGCGGCTCACGCGTTGCACCTGCGCTTATAGACGTACCCGCAAACTTCTCCATCGCAGAAGCGAAGCCGCTTCTGCGGAACCTTTTCCGCATCTGCGAGCCCAGACCTGAGCTGCCTTCTCCGCTTTTGTGCTCCCCCACACGCACACGCGAGTCCACACCTGCGGTCATTTCCTCTGCATGTGCGATGACACCAAAAGCTAGAAATTTTCAAAAATTGCACAAGTCCAAAAATGATCCGACATCGATCTGAATCACACCCGGGGCCCTGGGACCCCGTCCGAATATACCAACAAGTTCCAAAATACATAACGGACCTACTCGAGGCCATAAATCATATCAAATAATACAAATTCTGCGAATCGCAACCCAAATTCAAGCCTATGAGCTACGAACTTCCAAATTCTGAAGCCAGCGCCGATTCATACCAAAACAACTCCGATTGATACCAAATTTTGCACACAAGTCATAATTGACATCACAATCCTAATTCAACTTTTGGAATCGGGATCCGACCCCAACATCAAAAGTTCACTCTCAGTCAAACCTTCCAAAAATCTTCCAACTTTTCAGTTTTTGCCAATTTACGCCGAAGCGACCTACGGACCTCCAAACCAATATCCGGACACGCTCCTAAGACCAAAATCACTCTACGGATCTATTGGAACCGTCAAAACTCCATTCCGGAGTTATCTTTACACAAGTCAAACTACAGTCAACTCCTACGACTTAAACTTCCAACTTAGGGACTATGTGTCCCATATCACTTTGAAACTCTTCCGAACCCGACACCAAGTACCCCAGCAAGTCACGTAAGCACAATATAACATAGAGGGAGTATAAATTAGAGGATCAGGGCTAAAATACTCAAAACAACTGGCCGAGTCGTTATAAAATCTGGCGCCTTAGACCATTCGGCCAAATTGGGATTTGAACACAGATTGGATTTTGGATTTAATTTTTAAAATTGTTGAATTTTGGATTGGATATTGGATTTGGTAATTCAGATTTTGTGATATCCGAAAATTCAATTTTTTTATACTTTATATTTAGTCCATTATCCATATGCCAATAGTAGTAAGTTCAATACCCTACCCATTAGATATTATCTCATACATTCAATATTAATTACTAAGTTACTGTCAAAATACTTTCTATTTGGACGTGATTTTACTATTGTTGCTTCTTATCAGCAGTATTAATATCTCTGTTGTATTTTTTTGATAATAATTTCATTACTTGAATACTTTGTTTGGATGATTGCAGCAAGAATGAGGAACTTTTCAAGTAATTTAATATGAGTATTTCATTTGAATATTCATTTTTGTAAAAAGTAAAAATATCTCAACTTATACGCTCAAAACCGAAAATCCATAATATCCAAACCGATTAATCCGAAACCGAACTTAAAAAATCCGATCCAATCCGAACTTATTTGGATTGTCATTTCTTCAATCCGAAAACTGAAAATCCAAACCGAAATTCTCATATCCAATCCGAACTGCCCGAACGCCCACCCCTAAAACCAACCAAACCAAACCAAAACACAAGTAGATTTTTTCTTCGATTTGACTTGGTTCGTCAGTTCGGTTTGGCTTGTAAACCTCTACTTATGATGTGCTTAATAGTGACATTGTTAGCAAATTGGAAAAAGAAATAATTTTAGAAATTTGAGAAAAAAATGTGTAATTTACGTTTATTTTGACAGCTGTGGGATTTGAACCCACGCCCTTTCGGACCAGAGCCTAAATCTGGCGCCTTAGACCACTCGGCCAAACTGTCCTTACGGTATAGTCACTTCGAACTTTGCTACTTAGAGAGCAGAGAAAACTCGAACAGTTCTAAATTACTCCTCTCTCTGAATCTCTCTCTCCCTCTCTTCTGCTCTTTTTCTGTGTCTTCACTTAAACTTTACAGCGGGAGGGCTAACAGGCAAAATCCGACAGTACGTTGCAGCAAAGGTTTCACTGGAAGTCACACCCCGAATCCGCACTCAGGCTTTTCCTCTATTTCCCATTTTCAGTATTCCAGTAAGTTCCGCCGGCGGCCATGACTCCGGTTTCATCAAAGCTTTACACAGGTCTCTCTCTCCCTCTCTAAGTAGCAGTATTTATGCAATAAGTATATGATAATGGACTAAAAGATAACTGCACATAAATTGATTGTCTTAAATTAATCTTCTTTTTGAATAATTTCAGATGATGTAAGCCTATTGATGGTTCTGATCGATACAAATCCGTACTTTTGGAGCTCCATGAAAAATACTGCCTTCACATTCTCTAAATTCCTATCTCATGTAAACCCCCCAAAACCCAAAAAAAATGTTTTTTAAATAAATAGTCATTGTAGTTTCTATTCATTGAAGTTTGATGCTGGAATTTTTGGGAAAAAATGCAGGTTCTTGCTTTCTTGAATTCAATACTTCTGCTGAATCAGATGAACCAGGTGGTTGTGATTGCAACTGGTTACAATTCATGTGACTATGTGTTTGGTTCGTCTAGTTCCTCAATGCAAAGGGCTGAATGCTTGTTGGAGAAACTGGAGGAGTTTGTGGATAAAGATGAATCCTTGAGTCAAGAAGACTCTGTTGATGGAGTTGGATTTTCACTTCTTTCTGGTTCCCTTTCCATGGCTCTCTGCTGTATCCTCAATCACTTCATCTTGGTTTGGCTTTTTTTATCCTCATTGAATTGCAAGTTTAGTGCTTTTTTATATTTTATGGTGCATAGCTATGAATTCATGTTTGTTTAGAGGAAGTGTGCTTCTCTTAACCTGCGTGAATGGTTAGATATTCAACGGGTATTTCGTACAGGGCCTCTTCATCCACAGCCTCGGGTAAGTTCCTCAAATCAGAAGATACTGAAAATGGTTCTTGGGTATTTAAATTGGTAGAATTTGATATGAAAATTTCTACTAGTGTTCTGTGGATTTTGTTGCCCACTTCCACTTGTAGATTCTATTGCTATATGATATTTTACTGGCTGATCATTTGGGGATAGTAAAGTTTAGCATAAAATGTTGTTACTCCAAACACATTATCCACGGAAATTTCTCAGTGACTTCTTTGGCTTTTTTCTGTTTCATGTTACTTCCGAAAGAGTGTTTCTTAGCCCAGAGGTGCATAACCAACTTAATTTTTTT
>AWOL01S0074721.1:0-14153 GCA_000715115.1 Nicotiana otophora | reverse complement strand
CTTTTTAATGATTTGCTAAGTCTGGCAGGCAATATACAGATAGTGTGTCTATAGGATTACACGTTTAGAAATCACCTATATGAGTGTGAAGTGTAAGCAACTTCAAGGGGAATGAAAGTAAACGCCCATTCTCTAAGCACTCATGAAACTAGATGGTGTTCATGGATGAAACGAATACAACCATGAGAATCATAGATGGTTACGGGTTAATTGTATGACTTATGATTGTCTAGGTATATAACAAAGCTTGACTGTTCAAAAATATCAAATCTACCGATTGACCGAGTATATCCGATATAAGTTCACTACGGAAAGTTCAAAAGGAAACCTACTTATCCAGATACAATTAATCCTTGCATGTAAATCACACACTCATATTTGCATTCCTTTGTCTTATAGCCAATCCCCATTCATATAGGGGATTGTTAGGATTAAAAAATTGGTGAATGGGAAATTGAGGGAAGAAAGTGAAGGGAAAGTGAGCACCATTTTGCTTTGGAAAGAGCAAGTGTCCCTCATTGGTAGTGGAAAGAAAAGTAAATGTGCTTATATTGAGAAAGCACTTCTGTTGGTGTTAAATGGGTTAGAAAGAAAGTAAGTCTCGCGCCATCGTCGTCGTCGCTGCTCGGCTTCGGCTCCGGCTTCGGATTCGGCTTCGGCTTCGGATTCGGATTCGGTCAAAGATCGATTGATTGATTAATCTTTTTTAATTATTAAATTAATTAATAAAAAGTCAACCCGGAATAACCCAGGACCCGCTATGCGACCCGGCTCGTTTCCAACAGCCATGGCTGTTTCTGAGAAACAGTGCCAGAAAATGGCTATAAATATGCCTTAATCCCAAAAAATTTCAATATGCCAGAATGGCTATAAATATGCCTTGTCAAAGATCAATTGATTGATTAATATTTTTTAATTATTTAGTTAATTAACAAAAAATCAACCCGAAATAACCCAGGACCCGCGACGCGACCCGGTCCGTGTCCAACAGCCAGAGCTATTTTTGAAAGGTGCAAACCTTTTCAGAAATAGTGCCAAAAAATGGCTATAAATATGCCTTGATCCCAGAATGTTTCCTTACGAAATTTTATGATTTTCTTCTTCTTCTTGTGCACAAAATTTTCTAGTGTGTTTTACAACCTTCAAGTGGTTCGCTGTTTCACCAGCGTTTTTGGTACCGATACTCTGGTGAGTAAAATTGTTCTATTATGGGAGGATAATATTTCAACACCTCGGGTACTTAAGGAGAATAATTTCTATAAGGACACATTGTGCATTCAATGGGCTTGATATTATTCCGAAATATATGTTCAGATTCTGCTTCTGATTATATACATTTCTGCTATACTACTATTTTTTCTGTTTCTATTTTTTTCTTGTTACAGAAATATTATTGTTTCTTTATATTATAGCATTACAGTTTGACTAACATCTATTATACACAAAGTTATAAACTGCTAATAAATAAATATAAATTGCTTAGCTTATTAAAGACATTTTTTTTTCGTTTATTAAAGGCATAGTTGGCTAGTTGCTTATTGTGAACTTCTTTTGAAATTAAAAAGACGTACTTTTAGAAAAGACATGTTACTTCTCTTAAACATAACCTTTCACGTCATGTTTTGTAGAATATAGAATACTCCACTACACATTTGACACAATTTACAAAATAAATTTACTTAAACCTTGGATCCTTTCCAAGTTATCGGTCTATTATGCTTAGTACAGTCATCTGCAGGGGCGGAGCTACCCTTGTCCGAGGGGGTCAACTGACACCCCTTCGCCGGGAAATTACACTGTATAGATAAATTTATTTTTTTTAAATAGAATATATACAATTAGTTGACAATCCTTGACACAAGACAACAACCTCCTAGTGCAACGGTCAAGGGGTGTCAAAAGTTGTTGAAGGTTGCAAGTTCCATTCCCGAATGAAACATGATTTCTATTTTATAGTTTAGTTTTTTTTTAATTTTTAGACAAACTTCAAACGACATCGTTTTATTAGCTGTAAGTGCTCTTTTTTAAACTAACAAATGAAATTGGGATTAAAGAAATCCCTAATTTCAAAAGTCAGTGCTCCCATTCTCAAAATTGCTCAAGTGCGTTGTGTGTGCCCATTGTTGTCGCCGACTCGCCGTCGTTGGTCCTCTTTGCAAATCGTTGGTCGATATTCGCCTGTCATAGTGTCATGACAGCCACGGTAAGTTCCTTTACTCTTTGTAAATCGTTGGTACCCTATTAAGATGGATTGGATCGACTTTGTGGTCAGTTTGTGTAATTCCTTTGAATTTCACATTTACGTTTATCATTGACTTTGTGGTCAGTTTATGTTGTTCCTTTGAATTTCTCATTTACATTCATTAGGCTGCGTTTAATTCGTGTGAGCATCTTGGACTTTTAAGTGTTTCTTTACCTTTAAGTGAAAATTCATGTACCAAAAATCTAGAAATCTTGACAAACTTGACAGTTATTATAACTGTGAATTGTAATATTTTATAGAAAATATTACTTGTATTTCTTCTAATAAAATTTTATTTTATAATTCAGAATCAAAAATCAATGAAGCAATGTTTTTCCAAAGTACCAAAATCAAGTTTGGCCGCTCCTCATAAGCAATCTAACTTGGAAGAAGATGCAGTACCAAAATCAAATTTGGCCACTAATAATCAATCTAATTTGGATGAAGATGACAACCAATTGGAAGTACCACTGCATTCTTCTCAAAGACAACAAACTAATCTTGAAACTTTAAACCCCGATCCGGCCGAAAAAACTCAAATCTTGGACTACCATCCAAACCTTCGTGATGAGATTAGAAGAGCATACATTCAGAGAGGTGCTTGTCAACCTCGAGAACATAACTTTCCTCAAACAGATTTTTATGGAGTAATGCATCGTTTCAATCCTAAATGATTTGATGATTATCATGAGTGGTTAGAGTATAGTATAAGTAACGATGCAGTATATTGTTTGAGTTGTTATTTGTTTAAAGACGATAACATTCATCAAGGTGGAGGTGATGTATTTTCGAGCATAGGGTTTAAGAGTTGGAACAAAAAGAAGAGCTTGATAAGCATGTTGGTGGGCCAAGTAGCAATCATAATCNTATTTGTTTAAAGACGATAACATTCATCAAGGTGGAGGTGATGTATTTTCGAGCATAGGGTTTAAGCGTTGGAACAAAAAGAAGAGCTTTGATAAGCATGTTGGTAGGCCAAGTAGCAATCATAATCATGCAAAAAGAAAATGTGTAGATCTACTATGTCAACAACAATCCATTATATCTGCATTTGAGAGGCAATCTGATCAAGTTAAGCATGATTACTGGATTCGCTTAACTTCTTCGGTTAATATAGTAAGACTTCTTTTGAAACAAGGATTTGCATTTCGGGGTCATGATGAATCTAAAACATCATTTAACAGGGGTAAGTTTATTGAAATTCTCATGGTATGCAAAGGAATGTGATAAAATTCATGATTATGTATTGGAATATGCTCCTCAAAATGATTAGATGACTTCTCCAATGATTTAAAAAGACATCGTGACTGCATGTAAGATGGAAACAATCAAAGCTATCATTAAAGAATTAAGTGGTGACTACTTTACCTTATTAGTTGATGAATCTTTTGATGTGTCGCCAAAGGAGCAAATGGCTATTATCTTACGATATGTTGATAGAATGGGATTTGTGATGGAGCGACTTATTGATATTATTCATGTCAATGATACTTGTGCTTCATCTCTAAAGAAGGCAATTATTGATTTACTTGCTAAACATTCCTTAAGTCTATCATATGTTCGTGGGCAATGTTACGATGGATCAAGCAATATGCAAGGTGAGCTCAATGGCCTTAAAATGTTGATTAGGCAAGAAAGTAGATCGGCTCATTCTATTCATTGTTTTGCTCATCAACTTCAATTAACTCTTGTTGCGGTTTCAAAAAAATGTATTAAAGTAGGAGAACTTGTAGTTTTGGTCTCAAATATTTTGAATGTGTTGGGATCTTCTTTTAAGCGTATGGATGAATTTCGAGAATCTCAAAAGAAAAGAATTGAAGAGGCATTAGATATGGGTGAGCTTAAAACCGGTAGAGGCTTGAATCAAGAACTTGGTCTTTCAAGAGCTTGTGATACTCGTTGGGGTTCTCATTACAAATCTTTTAAAAATTTTATTCGTATGTTTGGCTCTATTCTTGATATTCTTGAAGCACTTGTTGTTGATGCACGTTTGATGGATGAGAGAGCTAAGGCAATGGGATATCTCAGAACTTGTCAAACATTTGAGGTTGCATTAATATTGCATTTGATGAGAGATGTTTTGTAAATCATAAATGAGCTAAATAAATGGTTATAAAAAAAGGAGCAAGATATTGCAAATGCCATGCTACTTGTAGAAGTAGCAAAGAGAAGGTTGCAAAGTTTAAGAGAAGATGATTAGGATTCACTTATTGAAAAAGTATCTACATTTTGTATCAAGTATGGCATTTTAATACCTAATTTTGATGAGCCATACGTTAACTCTTTAAGACCACGACGTAAATCTGCCGATCATACTATTTTGCATCATTATCATATTGATGTATTTTGTAATATTATTGATTGGCAAATTCAAGAACTCAATGGTCGTTTTGACGAAGTGACTACTAATTTGCTTCATGGAGTTTCTTATTTGAATCCAATTGACTCATTTTCTAGTTTTGACATCAAGAAGATCATGAAAATGGCTAAATTATATGGTGATGACTTTGATGAAGTTAGTATGGATGTTCTTGAGAATCAGCTTGCGACATACATTATTGATGTTCGTGATATTGATGAAAGGTTTTCCAATTTGAATGGACTTTTGGTTCAGACAAAGAAGCATTTAAACTTCCCTCTTGTATTCTGCTTGGTGAAATTTGCTTTGCTTTTGCCAGTTGCCACTGCATCGGTTGAAAGAGCTTTTTCGGCAATGAAGTTTATCAAGAATGACATGCGTAATCGAATGAATGATGAACTTTTAAGTGGTTCCGTGGTGCCTTACGTAGAAAAAGATGTATTTAGTACTATTTCTAATGATGATATTGTAAAAACATTTCAAGAAATGAAACCCCGTCGAGTACGATTGTAATAATATAATATTGTTTTGTTGTCACTAGTAGAATCATTTTTTTTTACTTCTTCTTTAGATTTTAGTACCCCTTTGTGTAAATCCTGACTCCGCCACTGGTCATCTGCCTGCAATTAGTTCTTGAGTTTTGTATTGTGTTATTAAACATTCTTTTACGCTTAAATAGTAAGCTTCCTTTGTCAAGACAAGATTCTAGCCAATGATGATGGGTGGGGATGAAAATAGTAGCAGCTCATTATATTAGTAGGAAGTAGTATTAGATACAAATAAAGAGCTGAAAGACAGAAAGCGAAATTCAAAGAGTGACGGTCCAAAAAGGCAAAATGAATGGACTGATAACAGATAAGAATGGAGTATTCTATAAATTAATTCCAGAACTGCAGTAGATGTTGCTAATCTTACTATATTTTACTACCTTCGTTTAAGAAATTAAGAATAAAAAGGATAACTGCTCAGTGCAGTGGAAAAAGTGATGAATGTGGGAGTAAATTTGAAAATTTTGCGTAGAGCTAGATTTAACCGTTGGCACCGTAAGCTTCTTACAGAAAAAGGAGCATTTATGAACCCAGTAGACAACCCCATGAGAGAGAGCCAAATTTTATTTTTCATTTCAATTTGGACATTATTTTCTAATCTTTTTTGAAATAAATTTTACATAGTAATAGAATAATATTACTACTTTAAATTATAATGTTGAATTCTCATATCGGTTGTAGGATAGGGATTTGAACTCTTTATATGATCTTGACAATTCTCAATTCAGGAACTAGCTTTTAGATTGAGTTAGACACAAAGTCTATTTATTATTTATATAATTTTAATAATTAAAATACTTTAACAAATATTAAAAACTGTGATTAAAGAGAAAGTTGTTTGACACTCCAACTGATAACAAGTCTTATAAGATGCAACGAAGGAAATAATAATAATAATAATAATAATCGATGTGTGTAAAATAGCAGACGGTAGGAAGTATGAACAGATTAAGATATATACGCCAGTAAATAGCAGAAAGATGGGACTAGATTTTCTATAAAAAAGAAGAAGAGAGAATTGCATGTTGAGAGATGCTAATGTAACAGTGTAATGCAGCAGTGTATTTGGAAGTGACACGTGGTAGTTAGTGGTTAGCAGTTAGGCGGTTAGATGATAGTCAATTAGTTGATAGTTGTATTTAATTGTTAGTTAGTTAGTTGTAGATTAGTGAGAATTAGTGGGTTAAAATAATTGTATAAATACACTCAAAACTAATGGAATAGTAGACGATTTTCATTTCTCAATCTGCAGTCTCCTTCTTCTCTTCTCCTTCTTCTCTCTCACAGAAGCTTCTAGAGTGCTTCAATGGCTGATTCCGTCTTAGCTCGCATGACATTTTAGCATGGTATCAGAGCAATTGATTCTGGTAACTCACGCATTTTCCGAGTCAATTGCTCAAGGCACTCTATAAATCTCTTTATCTCCAAGCTCGCCTTTCTCAGCTCTGGCGGTGGAAAAACTCACCTACATGCATCCTCCTTTCATGAATTCTACCGTTACTCGTGGTTCAGTGCTCGTTCCTATCAAGCTCATCGGATCATAGAATTATGGATTGTGGAGTAGATCGATGAGAATTTCTCTCCAAGATAAGAGAAAGCTAGGGTTCGTGTTAGATACTTGTAAAAAGGAATTGTTTGATAAGGAGTTGCATGAGCAGTGGGAAACATGCAATGCAACAGTCCTCTCGTGGATTATTAACACAGTTTTTGAAGATCTACTCAGTGGAATCATGTATGCCTCAGATTCCTACATCGTGTGGAAGAACCTCAAGGAGCGATTTGACAAGGTCAATCACATGAGAATCTTCCAAGTACACCATTAAATTGCTAATTGTCACGCCCCTCTTTCTCGCGAAATCGGGTTTTGACACATGAAAACTCTTTTAAAGGAAGGTGTTAAAAGAGAGAGTCTCCACATAACGGGTTTGAGATGCGTTAGGGAACCTATTTGCAAATAACTCTGGTTTAACCAGTTTGCGTCACCAAAAATCGGGTAATGTCTCAAATTACCTTGAAGAGAAGGTGTTAGACACTCTTCGAGATCCACAACTGTGGGTCCCGGCCGAACTTGAATTATATGAATTAGTCATATAGTTAGAGAGAAAAAATAAGAAGTTTGAAAAAGAATCATTATTAGAAAGTCCTTGAGTAAACACAAATAATTGGTTTAAAGACAAGATGGGGGTCCTAAGTTTTTTAGCCTAAAGGATCACCCCGTGCAACATAAATAATACTTCGTAACTCCCTCGAGGTGGGGTGTTACTCGTATTATTCAGCGGGCACAGACTATCATCTCCTGCTACCCGATTACTATCTTTAAGTTGTTACCTAAGGCGCACTAGTTGATTCTAAGTCGTGCCTTATGCGTGCACTACCCGTCCCTTGCCTATGGTCCTCTATTTTGGGTGGTTCTAGACTTAGGCGACATACAAAACAAGTTGGACTTCATGTGAAGGCAGTTAAGGGCTCAAGTTAGCCTCCACACTTAGACAATAAATGCATGAAATAAATTAGGCGGGTGACAATTTCAGAATTAATAGAGTCTTAAATCCCATAGTCATGGCTTCTAGGTGATTCTGGATTTTAAATGTACATGCAGTGTCGCTTTGCATATCGCGAGCATCAAAAATCCTATAGGCATACTTTCTAAATTGTTTGCGCAGTTAAGCAGTGAGAAAATTGGTAGTTCAAAATTACCAGCATTTGTTTTTGTCAATACGCTTTTAGACGAGCAGTAGGATCCTATAGGAAGGATTTGTAGGAATTGGCAATTGAAACTAGTTATTTATCCTTTCATTCTTATAGGCATGCTTTCTAGGTGAGCAATTTAATAAAAATGGCGGTAATAGTAGCTAATTCGATTACAGTCCTATAGGCATGAAATCTATATGAAAATTATAAAGAGCAAGTATTTATTACTTAATGTAATCCTATAGGCATGATATCTAATATGAAGCAATTTGAACGAATAATTACTGTGTTATAATATAGTAGGAGAATAATAACGTGAGAGTGGAACATGAGAATAGGTGATATTATTTGTCCTATAGGCATGTTATCTAACAAAACACATAGAAGCAAAGCATGTTGAACAAATTAAACACTCGGATCCTATAGGCAGGATTTCTACCCTTTTCATGCAAACATTAGAATAGACCCATTTTTCCTAATTTTTACTAATACCCCAATTATTACAGGATTATTACATGCCCAATGAATGAATCAAATTACAAAGTTACAAAATCACTATAGTGGGCCTAAGACAGGCCCAAAGTACACCCAGCCTGGCCAGGCCTTCAAATTTCGTATCCATACAGGTTTCAACACAGCCCAGAAATCACAAGAGAACTTGGATGATACCCAACAACCATAGTTGATCAAAAGATTCAGAAAGCAGTCATTTACACAAGCCAATTAGCTTATTCAGTAGGCATAGAGAGGGACATAATTGAGCAGTCAAGAAGAAAGTGGCCAAGAAACTTAGGCCCTAGTGTGTCAAAGTTCACAAGGTATCAAAGTGGACCCCAAGCAGTGCTCACACTAGGGAGGTTAATAGAGAGGTTTTAGGAGGCCTTGGCTTTCAGCCGGCCAAGAATTAGAGACTCAGAACAAGGAAACAACCAATGAAAATATTAGCAAAGTAACAAGGTTTAGAAAAGTGCATTTACATTTTTTGGGGTCAAACACTACAAAGTGATCACATAATGGACATATCAACAAGAGGGTACATGAATTCAAGAAACTAGTTGATGCTGCAAGTTGTCACATAACACATTGGGGCAGGGTATATTTGTAAGAGGCAAAGAGTCTTAAACTTCTGGGATTACAAAGTTAATGAGCAAAGAACATTAGGCCAACAAGACAAACAGTTATCATTAAATCAACAAGTTCAAACCTAAGGATCAAGTTATGCTAAACACTAGGGCTTAAATAGTAAACTTATACTAATGAGGCAAACAGAATCATAATTTAGGCAAAACTAGTCTGGGAGGTTTCACTTAATTGCTAGGGGTACAGAATTGAGCAAAGTGAGAACATACTAAGTGACAAACATAGTCATAGTAGCAAATTACAACTAGAGTGAAGGCTTTAACAGATTAGGGCACACTAATAACATAAATTAATCACTAAGAAATTAAGAATCAGGCAGGAAACAAGATTAGGTCACACAGCCAATGCAAACACTCAGATTGTCAACACATTAAGTTAAACATGCTTCAAACTATCCAAATTGCCTAAGTTAGATACAAAGACATTTTTAGAACCAACAGTTTAGGCGTGAGACAATGCTAGAGAAGTTCATGATATAGGCAGAATCATACGTGAAGAGAGTCAAAGGATTATATCAAGTCATGCAATTTCAGAAAATATAGATATGCTAATTAGAACATAATAGAATAAACATTGCGAAGGTTGAGAAACTAACCAGTGATTGCTAAACAAACAAGAAAAGAACAACAATATGACCCAGAATCCCAAATGCATCAAGTTTCCAAGGGTTTCAAAGAACCCAGGACAGTGCTCACACCCAAAAAAGGTCAGAAAAGTAGGAAATCTGGTGGCCTTGGCTTTCAGCCGGCCAAGAGACAAAAACAAGAGAATGAATGAACATAGAGTAAAGACCTAATTTTTCAATAGTGATTTTAGCGATTGAAGTCCTCTTTAGAAGGGAATGGGGGAGGGGTTTATATAGTAGTAAAATCGAACATCAAACAAGGGAGACAGAGTGACAACAAATAAGGTAAATAAACATACAAATCAGTCAAAAAATCAATTTAAGGGATCTGTAAACCCTAGTTTTTTAGGGAAAGTGAAAATCAACAGAATATAGAGAAATAATCGGACTCACAGTAGCATAGGACGAATATAGACATAATAGTACTCAAAATCAGGGATTTGAATCAATTCTGGTTCGATTTTGAAGAGATATGCTTGCCATGTTTAGGCAAGCACTATAGGAGAACAGCCAGTACCAAAAAGGGGTCGAATATGGCAAGAAGTGATAATCAAATCCCTTATTGAATGGGATTTGGAGAAGATTTTAAGGGCGGCAGGTTTAGGATTCTTCAGAGAGGGAGGGGAGGTTGAGAGAATATGAGAGTGTCAGGTTATGGGATTATGGGTTAGGTTTTCTAGGAGGGTAATTAAAAGGGAGAGAAATAACAAGGCCGTTGATCTTGAGAGATCAACGGCCAAGATTAAAAAAATGAGTGGGGTGGGGTCCATTTACGGGTACCGACCAGGTTTTTGGGTTAAGGGGTTATTGGTTTAGGCTGGGGTTATTGGGCTAGGGTATTGGGGGTTTTGGGCCATTTATTTGGTCCGAAATTGTTTAGAAATTGGGGCTAATATTTAAATACCCAATATTTATCAAACAATAATTTATAAAAGTAATTAATAAATAACAAAAATATTATTTGTGCACTAAAATAATTAAAAATAATAACTTGGTATTATAAAAATATAAAAAATTATTTTGGCACAAATAATGTAATTATACATGAATATAGGCTATTATTGCAAAAATATGCAATTAGCTTAAAAATTCAAATGTAATTACAAAAAATGGAGTAAAATGTTATAAAATATACATGTTGGTGTAAATAATAAGTTTGAATGATTAAATTATCATAAAAATAATTTTAAGGATAATTATTGGATATTTATACAATAAAATACAGAAAGAAATTAATTTAAAGCTTTTAAGAATTATGAAAAATTATGAAAAATATGATTGTATAGGTTTATAAACTAAATGATGATGCAAATATACTATTTTTGAAACTATATATATATATTTTAAAAATATGAGGGAAAAATTGGGTATCAACAGTAATCATTCATAAGGTACAAACTTTGTTTAAGTGTATTTCACTAAATTGAAGGACCTTTGGGCTGAATATGATGCCATGGTTCCTCCTCCTGGCTGTGACTGTGCAAAGTCTAAGGAGCCATTTGAGCACTTTCATCAGCAGAGGTTATTACAGTTTCTAAGTGGATTAAATAACTTGTATGACCAAGATAGGAGACCGATTTTATTAAAATCAACTTATCCTACAATTAATCAAGCCTATGTTATGATAATTGAAGATGACAACCAACACTCAGTTGGTCTAAATGCAGCCACTGCAAACATAGATCCCTTAGCTATGCAATTAACTCGTGGACAGCCATATAAAGGCAAGAAACCGTTTTTGCAATGTGAGTACTGCAATATGAAAGGCCATAGCAAGGAGAATTGTTACAAACTTGTTGGATATCCTCCTGATTTTAAGTCTAAAAGGAATTCAAAGCCTAGTTTTGGAGGTTCTGGAAGTCAAGCTAACTATGGTGGTCAATCTGGATATGGTAAGAAGCCTTTCAATGCTGTCAACAATGTGACTAGGAATGTTTATATTCCACCACCACCACAGATGCATTATATAAACTCAAGGCCAACCGAAGTCAAGGCTCGGTATTTTACTGAAGAATAATACAAGCAGATTCTCAGCTTGCTAAGAAAAGATGCCGGAGAAGGTCAAGTCAATGAAGGAAACCACATCAATGTAACAGGTAATGCTACATGTATGATGTCTAAGGTAACAAGTGATGATGAGTGGATAGTGGATTCTAGAGCTACTCATCATGTAGCCTCCAAGAAAAGTTTGATAAAATGTGATCATAGTCAACAAACATCCGGTAATAGTAAAGTACATTTACCCACAGGGGATAGGGCAGATATTACTCATACTAGCTATGCATCCTTGTTTGGCAACACAACTGTGAGCAATATGCTGGTCGTCCCTGATTTTAAGTTTAACTCGTTGTCAGTGTCCAAACTGACTAAAGAATTATCATGCCCAATCAACTTTTTCTCTAACTTCTGTGTCTTTCAGGAGCTTTGGATTGGCAGGATTGATAAGTGGGAATTTTGACTACTTATTAGCGCCTTTTAACTTTTGTTTTAGTTTAAAAGCATTGAATTGTGTTCCCGAAACTCATGAAATTATGCAAAATTGCAAGAATGCTGGAAGTTGGGCTCCCGAGATGAAATCCGACTAAAAGAAAGAGCAGTCCAAGCATAAGGCAATAAAGGGCACAAAAGCACACAATGTGCAGTCCGCAGAAGAAATTTTATGGCCACAGAAGAGATTGCGGACCGCAGAATTCTATCTGCGGCTGCAAATAAAGAAGAAAATATTAGCAGACAATTGTGCAAATTGTGGACCGCACATGAATTGTGCGGCCGCAAGGCTAGGCTAAGGGTCGAAGATCAGAGAGTGTGCACAAGGACCAAGTCGAGGACCTTAGTGGATTGCGGACCGCACAAGATTTGTGCGGCCGCAACCCTGACATTACGGACCGCAGAAGTGTGCATTGCGGCCGCAGTGCTAAATTTGCAAACCACAGAAAAGTTGTCGTGCGACCGCAGTTCAGAAATGTGCGGCCTCAGAACTCCAGCTCTTGCCATATGAAGAAGTCTGCGAACCGCACATGGAATTGTGCGGCCACAGAACCTCCCGCGGGGTATTTTTGTCCGAGATTTTTAGCCTTGTATAAATAGACGAGTTTCACAAAATTAGGTCAAGTTTGAACCTCTGCAATTATTGTAGCCGTTGTTTTTTGTCATTTTTGGAAGTTTACTTTGCTTTGGTATATTTTACAATTGATTTAATCATTTTAAGCTTTCATAATGAGTTTAATTAGTCTTTTTTCTCTATTTTCTTCATACCCAAGTATGAGTAGCTAGATATTTACTAGGGTTATGACCCACCCCTAGTGTGTAAACCTTATGGGTATCTAATTTAGTGTTTTCTTATGATTGGGTGTTTATTATTTAGCTTAGTTTATGCTTTAATTATGGAATTAATGGTTGCAAACATTAATTAATGCCTATTTGAATTAGTCTCTACTTGAGAAAGAGAGACCTAGTCTAGGATAACTTAGCTAAGAAGGAATTGTATCAATCAAGAGATTGATTAACCCAATTAAAGAGTTCAACTAGAGATAGTAATAACCAGACTTGAGCTTTTATTAATTATTTTATGTGATACCTATTTGGTCTTGAGAAAGCCAAATTAGGAAAAACCACTCTCTGACCTAGAGGTATTGAGTGGGAAATTCAGAGTTGATAGCTATAATACAATTAAAATCTTTATCACATCAGGTAAACACCTAGGTAATGGTCACATCCCTAGGCTTTTTATCAATTTGGAAAAACCTCAAAAACAAGAATCTCTAATCTTTTTTATTTTATTTTGCAATCTTTAGAGTAAAATTAGAAATAGAAAACAGATCTTTGTGTGGAAGTGCAATCTAGATAATTCAATCACTCACATTGAAATATATACTCCTAACTCCCATCTTAGCTTCCTGTGGATTCGACCCCGACTCTTAGTTGGGTTTCTATTATTGCACACGACCGTTTCATACCTCTTTTGAGGTATGCATTTGAATGTGATCAAGGGTTAAGGGGATTGGTAGGCAAAATGAGACATGTACATAAACAAGGATGCATACATTGGTAAGTAGTGCACACAACATCCAATAACAATAACAATTCATAGACAGGGCAACAACTTATGGCACAACAGACTTGGAAACCCTTCTGCACCAGTAATGAAGTCTATGAAGTTGTTACATAATCATGTAAATCGTTCACAATTGAATAAGTGCACAATTTGTCCTTTGGCAAAGCAAGCTAGATTGATGTTTCCTAGTAGTGATTCTAGAGCTGATGCACCATTTCACATTGTACATATGGATCTTTGGGGCTGTAAAACTGCTACTTTTGACAACAAGCATTATTTTTTGACTTTTGTGGATGATCACAATAGGTATACATGGATATATTTGCTGCAACTTAAGTTTGAAGCTATTGTGGCTATTAAGCCTTTTTTGTACATGGAGCGGACATAATTTAGTGTCATGGTTACGATTTTTAGGACTGACAATGGTACTAAGTTCTTTAACTCACAGTGCAGTACTTTACTTCAAGATTTTGGCATACTTCATCAGAGCAGAT
>AWOL01S0074720.1:3950-36682 GCA_000715115.1 Nicotiana otophora | reverse complement strand
TAGTATTGAGTCTAAGCCCAACACTAGATGGAAAATTTTTGCTACTATATTAAGCAGTAAAAGGGTAGAGTATGATAATTTCTTCCTTTTCCTCTTGCCTTCATTTTCCATCACGCCCGCCAACAACTGCAGCTCTACTTCTGCTCCACATTTCCTCAACATATTACGGGACGCTATTTCCTCAGCCATATTCCCTTTATTAACAAGAAACCGCGAGGTCTCATAGGAAAGAAAGACAATACAAGAAGTGGAAAAGCCAAAAACGTGCTACAGGCAAATGACCATCTCCAACCATAACCGAAGTGGTGAGATGCTGCCATGTTTACTGTTTTCGTGCCACTACTTCCCCATAGCACCATGGAGTTATAAGTAAGTGAAATCCACTTATGCACCTTATTTCCAACATTTGTCTCACTCAATATAATGTGAATCACCTGCAAGTTGGTAACATGTTAAAGTGTGACATTCAATATGAAGCACAAAAGTTTTAAAACTATATATTATGATATTTCCTGTCTCACAACATAGCTAATTCTGATTTTATTACGAATATTATATTGAGAGAATTTATATGCATGCTAGAGATATTAATGTTACTTGATGAGTTTTTTCCACAACAATAAAATAAATATGAGATTTTAGTCCTTAAAGAAGTTAACAAATGAGTCATGTGCATATTTTGTGCATCCTTTTCCCTTTGAAAGCACATCTAAGGTGAGGTATTATTTTTGCGTAAATTATTATAGTAATGATAATATGTGAATAATGCTAGTCTAAAATGTAGTGCAGTAAATTCCAATTAAATAGAAAAGAAAATGAAAGACTCTCTCGGGCAAAAAACAATAAATTGAGAAGCAATTTCCCAGTGTCAGAGCACCAAATGGCATTAATATCCAAGATTTGAGAGCAAAAAGAAGTCGAAAAACGGCCGGATTCATGATTCGGGATATGAACAAAGATATGCTTGTCTCCCAGCATGCGCCTAACACTCTAATCTCTTCAGCGTATGATTCTTCTATTCACTCAGAAGGCCCCGAGAATATTGAATAGCAGCATATGAGGGGGATGGAAAATTGCATGCCAACATAGGCACTCTATTGGCACAGTTGGAAGATATGGTCTTCTACCAAACGGAAGAGACCCAACAAGAAAATCTGGAAAAATCTGAGAAAACGGATATCACGTTACATATGCTATATTTCAGTTAATAAAATTGATATATATAAAAAAACCTAAATAAGAAAGGAATGAAGAAGTACTTGTGCTAAAATCATGCCTAAATAGGTCGAGACTAGAGTCCTCAATCAGTCAAAGAAATTGTAACTCGGATAAGTGAGTCCAACAACTCCAGCTCGAACAACTCCGGCAATGAGAGGAGTGACAAATGAGGCATTATAGGTGTATTTAACTGATTGCAGAAGTAATGGTCCAAAGAATAGTATTGAGTCTAAGCCCAACACTAGATGGAAAATTTTTGCTACTATATTAAGCAGTAAAAGGGTAGAGTATGATAATTTCTTCCTTTTCCTCTTGCCTTCATTTTCCATCACGCCCGCCAACAACTGCAGCTCTACTTCTGCTCCACATTTCCTCAACATATTACGGGACGCTATTTCCTCAGCCATATTCCCTTTATTAACAAGAAACCGCGAGGTCTCATAGGAAAGAAAGACAATACAAGAAGTGGAAAAGCCAAAAACGTGCTACAGGCAAATGACCATCTCCAACCATAACCGAAGTGGTGAGATGCTGCCATGTTTACTGTTTTCGTGCCACTACTTCCCCATAGCACCATGGAGTTATAAGTAAGTGAAATCCACTTATGCACCTTATTTCCAACATTTGTCTCACTCAATATAATGTGAATCACCTGCAAGTTGGTAACATGTTAAAGTGTGACATTCAATATGAAGCACAAAAGTTTTAAAACTATATATTATGATATTTCCTGTCTCACAACATAGCTAATTCTGATTTTATTACGAATATTATATTGAGAGAATTTATATGCATGCTAGAGATATTAATGTTACTTGATGAGTTTTTTCCACAACAATAAAATAAATATGAGATTTTAGTCCTTAAAGAAGTTAACAAATGAGTCATGTGCATATTTTGTGCATCCTTTTCCCTTTGAAAGCACATCTAAGGTGAGGTATTATTTTTGCGTAAATTATTATAGTAATGATAATATGTGAATAATGCTAGTCTAAAATGTAGTGCAGTAAATTCCAATTAAATAGAAAAGAAAATGAAAGACTCTCTCGGGCAAAAAACAATAAATTGAGAAGCAATTTCCCAGTGTCAGAGCACCAAATGGCATTAATATCCAAGATTTGAGAGCAAAAAGAAGTCGAAAAACGGCCGGATTCATGATTCGGGATATGAACAAAGATATGCTTGTCTCCCAGCATGCGCCTAACACTCTAATCTCTTCAGCGTATGATTCTTCTATTCACTCAGAAGGCCCCGAGAATATTGAATAGCAGCATATGAGGGGGATGGAAAATTGCATGCCAACATAGGCACTCTATTGGCACAGTTGGAAGATATGGTCTTCTACCAAACGGAAGAGACCCAACAAGAAAATCTGGAAAAATCTGAGAAAACGGATATCACGTTACATATGCTATATTTCAGTTAATAAAATTGATATATATAAAAAAACCTAAATAAGAAAGGAATGAAGAAGTACTTGTGCTAAAATCATGCCTAAATAGGTCGAGACTAGAGTCCTCAATCAGTCAAAGAAATTGTAACTCGGATAAGTGAGTCCAACAACTCCAGCTCGAACAACTCCGGCAATGAGAGGAGTGACAAATGAGGCATTATAGGTGTATTTAACTGATTGCAGAAGTAATGGTCCAAAGAATAGTATTGAGTCTAAGCCCAACACTAGATGGAACATTTGTGCTACTATATTAAGCAGTAAAAGGGGAGAGTGTGATAATTTCTTCCTTTTCCTCTTGCCTTCATTTTCCATCACGCCCGCCAACAACTGCAGCTCTACTTCTGCTCCACATTTCCTCAACATCTTAAGGGACGCTATTTCCTCATCCATATTCCCTTTATTAATAAGAAACCAGAAAGGTCTCACTAAGAAAGAAAGACAATACAAGAAGTGGCAAAGTTAAAAACCTGCTACAGGCAAATGACCATCTCCAACCGTAACAGAAGTTGTGAGATGCTGCCATGTTTACCTCTTTCGTGCCAGTACTTCCCCATAGCACCATGGAGTTATAAGTAAGGGAAATCCACTTTGGCACCTTATTTCCAACATTAATCTCATTCAATATAATGTGAATCACCTGCAAATTTGTAACTTGTTTAAGTATGACATTTAATATGAAGCACAAAAGATTTAAAACTATATATTATGATATTTCCTGTCTCACAACATAGCTAATTCTGATCTTATTACCAATATTATATTTAGAGAATTTATGTGCATGCTAGAGAGATTAATGTTAGTTGATGAGTTGTTTTCACAACAATAAAGTAAATATGAGATTTTAGTCCTTAAAGAAGTTAACAAATGAGTCATGTGCATCTTTTTCCATTTGAAAGCACATCTAGGGTGAGGTATTATTTTTGCGTAAATTATTTTAGTAATGATAATATTTGCACTATGCTAGTATAAAATGTAGTGTAGTGGATTCCAATTAAATAGAAAAGAAAATGAAACACTCTCTTGGGCAAAAAATAATAAATTGAGAAGCAATTTCCTAGTGTCAGAGCACCAAATGGCATGAATATCCAAGACTTGAGAGCACAAAGAAGCAGAAAAACGGCAGGATTTATGAAGACATGAGTAAAGATATGCTTGTCTCCCAGCATGCGCCTAACACCCTAATCTCTTCAGCGTATGATTCTTCTAGTCACTCAGAAGGCCCCGAGAACATTGAATAGCAGCCTATGAGGGGATTGGCAAATTCCATGCCAACATAGGCACTCTTTTGGCTCAGTTGAAAGGTATGGTCTTCTACCAAACGGCAGAAACCCAGCTAGGAAATCTTGAAAAATCTGAGAAAACGGATATCACGTTAAATATGCTATATATCAGTTAATAAAATTGATATATATAAAAAAACCTAATTAAGAGAGAAATGAAGAAGTACTTGTGCTATATTCATGCCTAAATATGCCGAGACTAGAGTCCTCAATCAGTCAAAGAAGTTGTAACTCGGATAAGTGAGTCCAACAACTCCAACTCGAAAAACTCCGGCAATGAGCGGAGTGACAAATGAGGCATTATAGGTGTATTTAACTGATTGTAGAAGTAATGGTCCAAAGAATAGTATTGAGTCTAAGCCCAACACTAGATGGAAAATTTGTGCTACTATATTAAGCAGTAAAAGGGGAGAGTGTGATAATTTCTTCCTTTTCCTCTTACCTTCATTTTCCATCACGCCCGCCAACAGCTGTAGCTCTACTTCTGCTCCACATTTCCTCAACATATTACGGGACGCTATTTCCTCATCCATATTCCCTTTATTAATAAGAAACCACGAGGTCCTACTAAGAAAGAAAGACAATATAAGAAGTGGCAAAGCCAAAAACCTGCTACAGGCAAATGACCATCTCCAACCATAACAGAAGTTGTTAGATGCTGCCATGTTTACTGCTTTCGTGCCAGTACTTCCCCATAGCACCATGGAGTTATAAGTAAGGGAAATCCACTTTGGCACCTTATTTCCAACATTAGTCTCACTCAATATAATGTGAATCACCTGCAAGTTTGTAACTTGTTTAAGTGTGACATGCAATATGAAGCACAAAAGATTTAAAACTATATATTATGATATTTTCTGTCTCACAACATAGCTAATTCTGATCTTATTACCAATATTATATTGAGAGAATTTATGTGCATGCTTGAGAGATTAATGTTATTTGATGAGTTGTTTCCAAAACAATAAAATAAATATGAGATTTTAGTCCTTAAAGAAGTTAACAAATGAGTCATGTGCATACTTTGTGCATCTTTTTCCATTTGAAAGCACAGCTAGGGTGAGGTATTATTTTTGCATAAATTATTTTATTAATGATAATATGTGCATAATGCTAGTATAAAATGTAGTATAGTAGATTCCAATTAAATAGAAAAGAAAATGAAACACTCTCTCGGGCAAAAAATAATAAATTGAGAAGCAATTTCCTAGTGTCAGAGCACCAAATGGTATGAATATCCAAGACTTGAGAGTACAAAGAAGCAGAAAAACGGCAGGATTTATGAAGACATGAGCAAAGATATGCTTGTCTCCCATCATGCGCCTAACACCCTAATCTCTTCAGCGTATGATTCTTCTATTCACTCAGAAGGCCCCGAGAACATTAAATAGCAGCCTATAAGGGGATTGGCAAATTTCATGCCAACATACGCACTCTTTTGGATCAGTTGAAAGGTATGGCCTTCTACCAAACGGAAGAGACCCATCTAGGAAATCTTAAAAAATCTGAGAAAACGGATATCACGTTAAATATGCTATACATCAGTTAATGAAATTGATATATATAAAAAAACCTAATTAAGAGAGAAATGAAGAAGTACTTGAGCTATAATCATGACTAAATATGCCGAGACAAGAGTCCTCAATCAGTCAAAGAAGTTGTAACTCGGATAAGTGAGTCCAACAACTCTAGCTCGAACAACTCCGGCAATGAGCGGAGTGACAAATGAGGTATTATAGATATATCAAACTGATTGCAGAAGTAATCGTCCAAAGAGTAGTATTGAGTCTAAACCCAACACTAGATGGAAAATTTGTGCTACTATATTAAGCAGTAAAAGGGGAGAGTGTGATAATTTCTTCCTTTTCCTCTTGCCTTCATTTTCCATCACGCCCGCAAATAGCTACCACTTTACTTCTGCTCCACATTTCCTCAACATCTTAAGGGACGCTATTTCCTCATCCATATTCCCTTTATTAATAAGAAACCACGAGGTCTCACTAAGAAAGAAAGCCAATACAAGAAGTGGCAAAGCCTAAAACCTGCTACAGGCAAATGACCATCTCCAACCATAACAGAAGTTGTGAGATGCTTCCATGTTTACTGCTTTCGTGCCAGTACTTCCTCATAGCACTATGGAGTTATAAGTAAGTGAAATCCACTTTGGCACCTTATTTCCAACATTAATCTAACTCAATATAATGTGAATTACCTGCAAGATTGTAATTTGTTTACGTGTGACATGCAATATGAAGCACAAAAGATTTAAAACTATATATTATAATATTTTCTATCTCACAACATAGCTAATTCTGATCTTATTACGAATATTATATTGAGAGAATTTATGTGCATGCTAGAGAGATTAATGTTACTTGATGAGTTGTTTTCACAACAATAAAGTAAATATGAGATTTTAGTCCTTAAAGAAGTTAACAAATGAGTCATATGTATATTTTGTGCATCGTTTTCCATTTGAAAGCACAGCTAGGGTGAGGTATTATTTTTGCGTAAATTATTTTATTAATGATAATATGTGCATAATGCTAGTATAAAATGTAGTGTAGTAGATTCCTATTAAATAGAAAAGAAAATTAAAGACTCTTTCGGGCTAAAAATAATAAATTGAGTAGCAATTTCCCAGAGCACCAAATGGCATGAATATCAAAGCCTTGAGAACACAAAGAAGCAGAAAAATGGCTGGATTCATGATTAGGGACATGAGCAAAGATATGCATGTCTCCCAGCATGCGCCTAACACTCTAATCTCTTAAGCATATGATTCTTCTATTCACTCAGAAGGCCTCGAGAATATTGAATAGCAGCCTATGAGGGGGATGGCAAATTCCATGCCTACATAGGACCTCTATTGGCACAGTTGAAAGATATGTTCTTCTACCAAACGGAAGAGACCCAGCAAGGAAATCTGGAAAAATCTGAAAAAACGGATATCACATTACATATGCTATATTTCAGTTAATAAAATTGATATATATAGAAATCTCTAATTAAGAAAGAAATGAAGAAGTACTTGTTCTATAATCATGCCTAAATATGCCGAGACTAGAGTCCTCAATCAGTCAAAGAAGATGTAACTCGGATAAGTGAGTCCAACAACCCCAGGTCGAATAACTCTGGCAATGAGCGGAGTGACAAATGAGGTATTATAGGTGTATCTAACTAACTGTAGAAGTAATCGTCTAAAGAATAGTATTGAGTCTAAGCCCAACACTTGATGGAAAATTTGTGCTACTATATTAAGCAGTAAAAGGGGAGAGTGTGATAATTTCTTCCTTTTCCTCTTGCCTTCATTTTTCATCATGCCCGCCAACAGCTGCAGCTCTGCTTCAGCTACACATTTCCTCAACATCTTAAGGGACGCTATTTCCTCATCCATATGCCCTTTAATAATAAGAAACCACGAGGTCTCACTCAGAAAGAAAGACAATGCAAGAAGTGGAAAATCCAAAAACCTGCTACAGGGAAATGACCATCTCCAACAATAACAGAAGCTCTGAGATGCTTCCATGTTTACTGCTTTCGTGCCAGTACTTCCCCATAGCACCATGGAGTTATAAGTAAGTAAAATCCACTATGGCACCTTATTTCCAACATTAATCTCACTCAATATAATATGAATCACCTGCAAGATTGTAACTTATTTAAGTGTGACTTGCAATATGAAGCACAAAAGATTTAAAACTATATATTATGATATTTTCTATCTCACAACATAGCTAATTCTAATCTTATTACCAATATTATATTAAGAGAATTTATATGCATTCTAGAGAGATTAATGTTACTTGATGAGTATTTTTCACAACAATAAAGTAAATATGAGATTTTAGTCCTTAAAGAAGTTAACAAATGAGTCATGTGCATATTTATTAATTTGAAAGCACAGCTTGGGTGAGGTATTATTTTTGCGTAAATTATTTTAGTAGTGATAATATGTGCATAATGCTAGTATAAAATTTAGTGTAGTAGATACCTATTAAATAGAGAAGAAAATTAAAGACTCTCGGGCAAAAAATAATAAATTGAGAAGCAATTTCCCAGAGCGCCAAATGGCATGAATATCCAATACTTTAGAACACAAAGAAGCAGAAAAACGGCAGGATTCTTGATTAGGGACATGAGCAAAGATATGCTTGTCTCCCAGCATGCGCCTAACACTCTAATCTATTCAGTGTATGATTCTTTTGTTCACTCAGAAGGCTCCGAGAACATTAAATAGCATCCTATGAAGGGGATGGCAAATTCCATGCCTACATAGGCACTCTTTTGGCTCAGTTGAAAGATATGGTCTTCTACCAAACGGAAGAGACCCGGCTAGGAAATCTGCAAAACTCTGAGAATACGGATAACACGTTAAGTATGCTATATTTTAGTTAATAAAATTTATATATATAAAAAACCTAATTAAGAATGAAATGAAGAAGTACTTGTGCTATAATCATGCCTAAATATGCTGAGACTAGAGTCCTCAATCAGTCAAAGAAGCTGTAACTCGGATAAGTGAGTCCAACAACTCCAGCTCGAAAAACTCCGGCAATGAGCGGAGTGACAAATGAGGCATTATATGTCTATCTAACTGATTGCAGAAGTAATGGTCCAAAGAATAGTATAGAGTCTAAGCCCAACACTAGATGGAAAATTTGTGCTGCTATATTAAGCAGTAAAAGGGGAGAGTGTGATAATTTCTTCCTTTTCCTCTTGCCTTCTATTTTCATCACGCCCGCCAACAGCTCCAGCTCTACTTCTACTCCACATTTCCTCAACATCTTACGTGACTCTATTTCCTCATCCATATTCCCTTTATTAATAAGAAACCACGAGGTCTCACTAAGAAAGAAAATCAATACAAGAAGTGGCAAAGCCAAAAACCTGCTATAGGCAAATGACCATCTCCAACCATAACAGAAGTTGTTAGATACTGCCATGTTTACTGCTTTCGTGCCAGTACTTCCCCATAGCACCATGGAGTTATAAGTAAGGGAAATCCACTTTGGCACCTTATTTCCAACATTAATCTCACTCAATATAATGTGAATCACCTGCAAGTTTGTAACTTGTTTAAGTGTGACATGCAATATGAAGCACAAAAGATTTAAAACTATATATTATGATATTTCCTTTCTCACAACATAACTAATTCAGATCTTATTACCAATATTATATTGAGAGAATTTATATGCATGCTGGAGAGATTAATGTTACTTGATGAGTTTTTTCCACAACAATAAAATAAATATGAGAATTTAGTCTTTAAAGAAGTTAACAAATGAGTCATGTGCATATTTTGTGTATGTTTTTCCATTTGAAAGAACAGCTAGGGTGAGGTATTACTTTTGCGTAAATTATTTTATTAATGATAATATGTGCATTATTCTAGTATAAAATGTAGTATAGTAGATTCCAATTAAATAGAAAAGAAAATGAAAGACTCTCTCGGGCAAAAATCCTAGTGTCAGAGCACCAAATGGCATGAATATCCAAGACTTGAGAGCACAAAGAAGAAGAAAAACGGCAGGATTTATAAAGACATGCGCAAAGATATGCTTGTCTCCCATCATGCTTCAAACACTCTAATCTCTTCAGCGTATGATTCTTCTATTCACTCAGAAGGCCCCGAGAATATTGAATAGCAGCCTATGAGGGGATTGGCGAATTCCATGCCAACATAGGCACTCTTTTGGCTCAGTTGAAAGATATGGTCCTCTACCAAACGGAAGAGACCTAGCAAGGAAATCTGGAAAAATCTGAGAAAACGAATATCACGTTACATATGCTATATTTCTGTTAATAAAATTGATATATATATAAAAACCTAAATAAGAAATAAATGAAGAAGTACTTGTGCTAAAAGCATGCCTAAGTATGTCGAGACTAGAGTCCTCAATCAGTCAAAGAAGCTGTAACTCGGATAAGTGAGTCCAACAACTCCAGCTCGAACAACTCCGGCAATGAGCGGAGTGACAAATGAGGCATTATAGATGTATCTAACTGATTGCAGAAGTAATGGTCCAAAGAATAGTATTGAGTCTAAGCCCAACACTAGATGGAAAATTTGTGCTACTATATTAAGCAGTAAAAGGGGAGAGTGTGATAATTTCTTCCTTTTCCTCTTGTCTTCATTTTCCATCACGCCTGCCAACAGTTGCAGCTCTACTTCTGCTCCACATTTCCTAAACATATTAAGGGACACTATTTCCTCATCCATATTTCCTTTATTAATAAGAAACCGCGAGGTCTCACTAAGAAAGAAAGACAATGCAAGAAGTGAAAAAGCCAAAAACGTGCTACAGGCAAATGACCATCTCCAACCATAACCGAAGTTGTGAGATGCTGCCATGTTTACTGCTTTCGTGCCAGTACTTCCCCATAGCACCATGGAGTTATAAGTAAGTGAAATCCACTTATGCACCTTATTTCCAACATTAATCTCACTCAATATAATGTGAATCACATGCAAGTTTGTAATTTGTTTAAGTGTGACATTCAATATGAAGCTCAAAAGATTTTAAACTATATATTATGATATTTCCTGTCTCACAACATAGCTAATTCTTATCTTATTACCAATATTATAGTGAGAGAATTTATGTGCATGCTTGAGAGATTAATGTTACTTGATGAGTTGTTTCCACAACAATAAAAATAAATATGAGATTTTAGTCCTTAAAGAAGTTAACAAATGAGTCATGTGCATACTTTGTGCATCTTTTTCCATTTGAAAGCACAGCTAGGGTGAGGTATTATTTTTGCGTAAATTATTTTATTAATGATAATATGTGCATAATACTAGTATAAAATGTAGTATAGTAGATTCCAATTAAATAGAAAAGAAAATTAAAGACTCTCTCGGGAAAAAATAATAAATTGAGATGCAATTTCCCATAGCACCAAATGGCATGAATATCCAAGACTTGAGAACACAAAGAAGCAGAAAAACGGCAGGATTTATGAAGACATGAGCAAAGATATGCATGTCTCCCAGCATGCACCTAACACTCTAATCTCTTCAACGTATGATTCTTCTATTCACTCAGAAGGCCCCAATAGCAGCCTATGAGGGGGATGGCAAATTCAATGCCAACATAGGCACTCTATTGACACATTTGAAAGATATGGACTTCTACCAAACGGAAGAGACCCAACAAGGAAATCTGGAAAAATCTGAGAAAACAAATATCACGTTACATATGCTATATTTCAGTTAATAAAATTGATATATATATATATATTAAAACCTAAATAAGAAATAAATGAAGAAGTACTTGTGCTATAATCATGCCTAAATATGTCGAGACTAGAGTTCTCAATCCGTCAAAGAAGCTGTAACTCGAGTAAGTGAGTCCAACAACTCCAGCTCGAACAACTCTGGCAATGAGCGCAGTGACAAATGAGGCATTATAGGTGTATCTAACTGATTGCAGAAGTAATGGTCCAAAGCATAGTATTGAGTCTAAGCCCAACACTAGATGGAACATTTGTGCTACTATATTAAGCAGTAAAAGGGGAGAGTGTGATAATTTCTTCCTTTTCCTCCTGCCTTCATTTTCCATCACGCCTGCCAACAGCTGCAGCTCTACTTCTGCTCCACATTTCCTCAACATATTAAGGGACGCTATTTCCTCAGCCATATTCCCTTTATTAATAAGAAACCGCGAGGTCTCATTAAGGAAGAAAGACAATACAAGAAGTCGAAAAGCCAAAAACGTGCTACAGGCAAATGACCATCTCCAACCATAACCGAAGTTGTGAGATGCTGCCATGTTTACTGCTTTCATGTCAGTACTTCCACATAGCACCATGGAGTTATAAGTAAGTGAAATCCACTTATGCACCTTATTTCCAACATTAATCTCACTCAATATAATGTGTATCACCTGCAAGTTTGTAACTTGTTTAAGTGTGACATTCAATATGAAGCACAAAAGTTTTAAAAATATATATTATGATATTTCCTGTCTCACAACATAGCTAATTCTGATCTTATTACCAATATTATATTGAGAGAATTTATGTGCATGCTTGAGAGATTAATGTTACTTGATGAGTTTTTTCCACAACAATAAAATAAATATGAGAATTTAGTCCTTGAAGAAGTTAACAAATGAGTCATGTGCATATTTTGTGCATCTTTTTCCATTTGAAAGCACAGCTAGGGTGAGGTATTATTTTTGCATAAATTATTTTATTAATGATAATATGTGCATAATGCTAGTATAAAATGTAGTATAGTAGAATCCAATTAGATAGAAAATAAAATGAAAGACTCTCTCGGGCAAAAAATAATAAACTGAGAAGCAATTTCCTAGTGTCAGAGCTCCAAATGGCATGAATATCCAAGACTTGAGAGCACAAAAAGGCAGAAAAACGGCAGGATTTATGAAGACATGAGCAAAGATATGCCTAAATAAAAAAACCTAAATAAGAAAGGAATGAAGAAGTACTTGGGCTAAAATCATGCCTAAATATGCCGAGACTAGAGTCCTCAATCAGTCAAAGAAGCTGTAACTCGGGTAAGTGAGTCCAACAACTCCAGCACGAACAACTCTGGCAATGAGCGGAGTAACAAATGAGGCAATATAGGTGTATCTAAGTGATTGCAGAAGTAATGGTCCAAAGAATAGTACTGAGTATAAGCCCAACACTTGATGGAAAATTTGTGCTACTATATTTAGCTGTAAAAGGGGAGAGTGTGATAATTTCTTCCTTTTTCTCTTGCCTTCATTTTCCATCAGGCTTGCCAACAGCTGCAGCTCTGCTTATACTCCACATTTCTTCAACATCTTAAGGGACACTTTTTCCTCATCCATACTCCATTTCTTAATAAGAAACCACAAGGTCTCACTAAGAAAAAAAGACAATACCAGAAGTGGCAAATCCAAAAACCTGCTACTGGCAAATGACCATCTCCAACCATAACAGAAGTTGTGAGATGCTGCCATGTTTACTGCTTTCGTGCCAGTACTTCCCCATAGCACCATGGAGTTATAAGTAAGGGAAATCCACTTTGGCACCTTATTTCCAACATTAATCTCACTCAATATAATGTGAATCACCTGCAAGTTTGTAACTTGTTTAAGTGTGACATGCAATATGAAGCACAAAATATTTAAAACTATATATTATGATATTTCCTGTCTCACAACATAGCTAATTCTGATTTTATTACGAATATTATATTCAGAGAATTTATATGCATGCTAGAGATATTAATGTTACTTGATAAGTTTTGTCCACAACAATAAAATAAATATGAGATTTTAGTCCTTAAAGAAGTTAACAAATGAGTCATGTGCATATTTTGTGCATCTTTTTCCATTTGAAAGCACAGCTAGGGTGAGGTATTATTTTTGCATAAATTATTTTATTAATGATAATATGTGCATAATGCTAGTATAAAATGTAGTATAGTAGAATCCAATTAGATAGAAAATAAAATGAAAGACTCTCTCGGGTAAAAAATTATAAATTGAGAAGCAATTTCCTAGAGCACCAAAAGGCATGAATATCCAAGACTTGAGAGCACAATGAAGCAGAAAAACGGCAGGATTTAAGAAGACATGCGCAAAGATATGCTTGTCTCCCAGCATGCTTCTAACACTCTAATCTCTTCAGCGCATGATTCTTCTATTCACTCAGAAGGCCCCGAGAACATTGAATAGCAGCCTATGAGGGGATTGACGAATTCCATGCCAACATAGGCACTCTTTTAGCTTAGTGGAAAGATATGGTCCTCTACCAAACGGAAGAGACCTAGCAAGGAAATCTGGAAAAATCTGAGAAAACGAATATCACATTACATATGCTATATTTCTGTTAATAAAATTGATATATATATATAAAAACCTAAATAAGAAATAAATGAAGAAGTACTTGTGCTAAAATCATGCCTAAATATGTCGAGCCTAGAGTCCTCAATCAGTCAAAGAAGCTGTAACTCGGGTAAGTGAGTCCAACAACTCCAGCTCGAACAACTCCGGCAATGAGCGGAGTGACAAATGAGGCATTATAGGTGTATCTAACTGATTGCAGAAGTAATGGTCCAAAGAATAGTATTGAGTCTAAGCCCAACACTAGATGGAAAATTTGTGCTACTATATTAAGCAGTAAAAGGGGAGAGTGTGATAATTTCTTCCTTTTCCTCTTGCCTTCATTTGCCATCACGCCCGCCAACAGCTGTAGCTCTACTTCTGCTCCACATTTCCTCAACATATTAAGGGACGCTATTTCCTCAGCCATATTCCCTTTATTAATAAGAAACCGCGAGGTCTAACTAAGAAAGAAAGACAATACAAGAAGTTGAAAAGATAAAAATGTGCTGCAGGCAAATGACCATCTCCAACCAAAACCGAAGTTGTGAGATGCTGCCATGTTTACTGCTTTCATGCCAGTACTTCTCCATAGCACCATGGAGTTATAAGTAAGTGAAATCCACTTCTGTACCTTATTTCCAACATTAATCTCACTCAATATAATGTGAATCACCTGCAAGTTTGTAACTTGTTTAAGTGTGACATTCAATATGAAGCTCAAAAGTTTTAAAACTATATATTATGATATTTCTTGTCTCACAGCATAGCTAATTCTGATCTTATTACCAATATTATATTGAGAGAATTTATGTGCATGCTTGAGAGATTAATGTTACTTGATGAGTTTGTTTCACAAAAATAAAAATAAATATGAGTTTTTAGTCTTTAAAGAAGTTAACAAATGAGTCATGTGCATCTTTTTCCATTTGAAATCACAGCTATNAACAATAAAGTAAATATGAGATTTTAGTGCTTAAAGAAGTTAACAAATGAGTCTTGTGCGTATTGTGTGCATCTTTTTCCATTTGAAAGTACAGCTAGGGTGAGGTATTATTTTTGCGTAAATTATTTTAGTAATGATAATATATGCATAATGCTAGTATAAAATGTAGTGTAGTAGATTCCAATTAAATAGAAAAGAAAATGAAAGACTCTCTCGGGCAAAAAATAATAAATTGAGAAGCAATTTCCTAGTGTCAGAGCACCAAATGGCATGAATATCCAAGAATTGAGAGCACAAAGAAGCAGAAAAACGGTTGGATTCATGATTAAGGACATGAGCAAAGATATGCTTGTCTCCCAGCATGCGCCTAACACTCTAATCTCTTCAGTGTATGATTCTTCTGTTCACTCAGATGGCACCGAGAACATTGAATAGCAGCATATGAGGGGGATGGCAAATTCCATGCCAACATAGGAACTCTATTGGCACAGTTGAAAGATATGGTTTTCTACCTAACGGAAGAGACCCAGCAAGGAAATATGGAAAAATCTGAGAAAACGGATATCACTTTACATATGCTATATTTCAGTTAATAAAATTGATATATATAAAAAAAACCTAAATAATAAAGAAATGAAGATGTACTTGTGCTAAAATAATGTCTAAATATGCCGAGACAAGAGTCCTCAATCAGTCAAAGAAGTTGTAACTCGGATAAGTGAGTCCAACAACTCCAGCTCAAACAACTCCGGCAATGAGCGGAGTGACAAATGAGGCATTATAGGTGAATCTAACCGATTGCAGAAGTAATGGTCCAAACAATAGTATTGAGTCTAAGCCCAACACTTGATGGAAAATTTGTGCTACTATATTAAGCAGTAAAAGGGGAGAGTGTGATAATTTCTTCCTTTTCCTCTTGCCTTTATTTTCCATCATGCCCTCCAACAGCTGCAGCTCTACTTCTTCTCCACATTTCCTCAACATCTTAAGGGACGCTATTTCCTCATCCATATGCCCTTTCTTAATAAGAAACCATGATGTCTCACTAAAAAGAAAGACAATACAAGAAGTGGCAAAGCCAAAAACCTGCTACAAGTAAATGACCATCTCCAACCATAACAGAAGTTGTGAGATGCGGCCATGTTTACTGCTTTCGTGCCAGTACTTCCCCATAGCACCATGGCGTTATAAGTAAGGGAAATCCAATATGGAACCTTATTTCCAACATTAATCTAACTCAATATAATGTGAATTACCTGCAAGATTGTGACTTGTTTAAGTGTGACTTGCAATATGAAGCACAAAAGATGTAAAACTATATATTATGATATTTCCTATCTCACATCATAGCTAATTCTGATCTTATTACGAATATTATATTGAGAGCATTTATGTGCATGCTAGAGAGATTAATGTTAGTTGATGACTCTTTTTCACAACAATAAAGAAAATATGAGATTGTAGCCCTTAAAGAAGTTAACAAATGAGTCATGTGCATATTTTGTGCATCTTTTTCCATTTGAAAGCACAGCTTGGGTGAGGTATTATTTCTGCTTAAATTATTTTAGTAATGATAATATGTGCATAATGCTAGTATAAAATGAAGTGTAGTAGATTCAAATTAAATAGAAAAGAAAATGAAAGACTCTCTCGGGCAAAAAATAATAAATTGAGAAGCAATTTCTTAGTGTCAGAGCACCAAATGGCATGAATATCCAAGACTTAAGTGCAAAAAGAAGCAGAAAACGGTTGCATTCATGATTAAGGACAGGAGCAAAGATATGCTTGTCTCCCAGCATGCGCCTAACACTCTAATCTCTTCAGCATATGATTCTTCTATTCACTCAGAAGACCCCGAGAACATTGAATAGCAGCCTATGAGGGGATTGGCAAATTTCATGCCAACATAGGCACTCTTTTGGCTTAGTTGAAAGATATGGTCTTCTACCAAATGGAAGAGACCCAGCTAGGAAATCTGGAAAAATCTGAAAAAACGGATATCACGTTAAATATGCTATATATCAGTTAATAAAATTGACATATATAAAAAAACCTAATTAAGAAAGAAATGAAGAAGTACTTGTGATATAATCATGCCTAAATATGCCGAGACTAGAGTCCTCAATCAGTCAAAGAAGCTGTAACTCGGATAAGTGAGTCCAACAACTCCAGCTCGCAAAACTGCGGCAATGAGCGGAGTGACAAATGAGGCATTATAAGTGTATCTAACTAATTACGAAAGTAATGGTCCAAAGAATAGTATTGAGTCTAAGCCCAACACTAGATGGAAAATTTGTGCTACTATATTAAGCAGTAAAAGGGGAGAGTGTGATAATTTCTTCCTTTTCCTCTTGCCTTCATTTGCCATCACGCCCGCCAATAGCTGCAACTCTACTTCTGCTCCACATTTCCTCAACATCTTAAGGGACGCTATTTCCTCATCCATATTCCTTTTATTAATAAGAAATCACGAGGTATCACTAAGAAAGAAAGACAATAATAGAAGTGGAAATGCCAAAAACCTTGTACAGGCAAATGACCATCTCCAACCATAACAGAAGTTGTGAGATGCTGCCAAGTTTACTGCTTTTGTGCCAGTACTTCCCCATAGCACCATGGAGTTATAAGTAAGGGAAATCCACTTTGGCACCTTATTTCCAACATTAATCTCACTCAATATAATACGAATCAGCTGGAAGTTCGTAACTTGTTTAAGTGCGACATGCAATATGAAGCACAAAAGATTTAAAACTATATATTATGATATTTCCTGTCTCACAACATAGCTAATTCTGATCTTATTACCAATATTATATTGAGAGAATTAATGTGCATGCTTGAGAGATTAATGTTACTTGATGAGTTTTTTCCACAACAATAAAGTAAATATGAGATTTTAGTGCTTAAAGAAGTTAACAAATGAGTCTTGTGCGTATTGTGTGCATCTTTTTCCATTTGAAAGTACAGCTAGGGTGAGGTATTATTTTTGCGTAAATTATTTTAGTAATGATAATATATGCATAATGCTAGTATAAAATGTAGTGTAGTAGATTCCAATTAAATAGAAAAGAAAATGAAAGACTCTCTCGGGCAAAAAATAATAAATTGAGAAGCAATTTCCTAGTGTCAGAGCACCAAATAACATGAATATCCAAGACTTGAGAGCACAAAGAAGCAGAAAAACGGTTGGATTCATGATTAAGGACATGAGCAAAGATATGCTTGTCTCCCAGCATGCGCCTAACACTCTAATCTCTTCAGTGTATGATTCTTCTGTTCACTCAGAAGGCCCCGAGAACATTGAATAGCAGCCTATGAGGGGGATGGAAAATTCCATGCCAACATAGGCACTCTATTGGCACAGTTGAAAGATATGGTTTTCTACCTAACGGAAGAGACCCAGCAAGGAAATATGGAAATATCTGAGAAAACGGATATCACTTTACATATGCTATATTTCAGTTAATAAAATTGATATATATATAACCTAAATAATAAAGAAATGAAGAAGTACTTGTACTAAAGTAATATCTAAATATGCCGAGACAAGAGTCCTCAATCAGTCAAAGAAGTTGTGACTCGGATAAGTGAGTCTAACAACTTCAGCTCGAACAACTCCAGCAATGAGCGGAGTGACAAATGAGGCATTATAGGTGTATCTAACTGATTGCAGAAGTAATGGTCCAAAGAATAGTATTGAGTCTAAGCCCAACACTTGATGGAAAATTTGTGCTACTATATTAAGCAGTAAAAGGGGAGAGTGTGATAATTTCTTCCTTTTCCTCTTGCCTTTATTTTCCATCATGCCCTCCAACAGCTGCAACTCTACTTCTTCTCCACATTTCCTCAACATCTTAAGGGACGCTATTACCTCATCCATATGCCCTTTCTTAATAAGAAACCACGATGTATCACTAAAAAGAAAGACAATACAAGAAGTGGCAAAGCCACAAACCTCCTACAAGCAAATGACCATCTCCAACCATAACACAAGTTGTGATATGCTGCCATGTTTACTGCTTTCGTGCCAGTACTTCCCCATAGCACCATAGAGTTATAATTAAGGGAAATCCACTATGGCACCTTATTTCCAAAATTAATCTTACTCAATATAATGTGAATCACCTACAAGATTGTAATTTGTTTAAATGTGACTTGCAATATGAAGCACAAAAGATTTAAAACTATATATTATGATATTTCCTATCTCACAACATAGCTAATTCTGATCTTATTACGAATATTATATTGAGATAATTTATGTGCATGCTAGAGAGATTAATGTTACTTGATAAGTTATTTTCACAACAATAAAGTAAATATGAGATTTTAGTCCTTAAAGAAGTTAACAAATGAGTCATGTGCATATTTTGTGCATCTTTTTCCATTGGAAAGCACAGCTTGGGTGAGGTATTATTTTTGCTTAAATTATTTTATTAATGATAATATGTGCATAATGCTAGTATAAAATGAAGTGTAGTGGATTCAAATTAAATAGAAAAGAAAATGAAAGACTCTCTCGGGCAAAACATAATAAATTGAGAAGCAATTTCCTAGTGTCAGAGCACCAAATGGCATGCATATCCAAGACTTAAGAGCAAAAAGAGGCAGAAAAACGGTTGGATTCATGATTAAGGACATGAGCGAAGATATGCTTGTCTCCCAGCATGCGCCTAACACTCTAATCTCTTCAGTGTATGATTCTTCTGTTCACTCAGAAGGCCCCGAGAATATAGAATAGCAGTCTATAAGGGGGATGGCAAATTCCATGCCAACATAGGCACTCTATTGGCACAGTTGAAAGATATGGTTTTCTACCTAACGGAAGTTACCCAGCGAGGAAATATGGAAAAAGCTGAGAAAACGGATATCACTTTACATATGCTATATTGCAGTTAATAAAATTGATATATATAGAAAAAAAACCTAAACAATAAAGAAATGAAGAAGTACTTGTGCTAAATTAATGCCTAAATATGTCGAGACTAGAGTCCTCAATCAGTCAAAGAAGCTGTAACTCGGATAAGTGAGTCCAACAACTCCAGCTCGAACAACTCCGGCAATGAGCGGAGTGACAAATGAGGTATTATAGGTGTATCTAACTGATTGCAGAAGTAATGGTCCAAAGAATAGTATTGAGTCTAAGTCCAACACTTGATGGAAAATTTGTGCTGCTATATTAAGCAGTAAAAGGGGAGAGTGTGATAATTTCTTCCTTTTCCGCTTTCCTTTATTTTTCATCATGCCCTCCAACAGCTGCAGCTCTACTTCTTCTCCACATTTCCTCAACATCTTAAGGGACGCTATTTCCTCATCCACATGCCCTTTCTTAATAAGAAAACGCGATGTTTCACTAAAACGAAAGACAATACAAGAAGTGGCAAAGCCAAAAACCTGCTACAAGCAAATGACCATCTCCAACCATAACAGAAGTTGTGAGATGCTGCCATGTTTACTGCTTTCGTGCCAATACTTCCCCATAGCACCATGGAGTTATAAGTAAGGAAAATCCACTACGGCACCTTATTTCCAACATTAGTCTCACTCAATATAATGTGAATCACCAGCAAGATTGTAACTTTTTTAAGTGTGACTTGCAATATGAAGCACAAAAGATTTAAAACTATATATTATGATATTTCCTATCTCACAACATAGCTAATTCTGATCTTATTACGAATATTATATTGAGAGCATTTATGTGCATGCTAGAGAGATTAATGTTACTTGATGAGTTTTGTTTCATAACAATAAAGTAAATATGAGATTTTAGTCCTTAAAGAAGTTAACAAATGAGTCATGTGCATATTTTGTGCATCTTTTTCCATTTGAAAGCACAGCTTGGGTGAGGTATTATTTTTGCTTAAATTATTTTAGTAATGATAATATGTGCATAATGCTAGTATAAAATGAAGTGTAGTAGATTCCAATTAAATAGAAAAGAAAATGAAAGACTCTCTCGGGCAAAAAATAATAAATTGAGAAGCAATTTCCTAGTGTCAGAGCACCAAATGGCATGCATATCCAAGACTTAAGAGCGAAAAGAAGCAGACAAACGGTTGGATTCATGATTAAGGACATGAGCAAAAATATGCTTGTCTCCCAGCATGCGCCTAACACTCTAATCATTTCAGTGTATGATTCTTCTGTTCACTCAGAAGGCCCCGAGAATATTGAATAGCAGCCTATGAGGGGGATGGCAAATTCCATGCCAACATAGGCACTCTATTGGCACAGTTGAAAGATATGGTTTTCTACCTAACGGAAGAGACCCAGCAAGGAAATATGGAAAAAACTGAGAAAACGGATATCACTTTACATATGCTATATTTCAATTAATAAAATTGATATATATAAAAAAAACCTAAATAATAAAGAAATGAAGAAGTACTTGTGCTAAAATAATGCCTAAATATGCCGAGACTAGAGTCCTCAATCAGTCAAAGAAGCTGTAACTCGGATAAGTGAGTCCAACAACTCCAGCTCGAACAACTCCGGCAATGAGCGGAGTGACAAATGAGGCATTATAGGTGTATCTAACTGATTGCAGAAGTAATGGTCCAAACAATAGTATTGAGTCTAAGCCCAACACTTGATGGAAAATTTGTGCTACTATATTAAGCAGTAAAAGGGGAGAGTGTGATAATTTCTTCCTTTTCCTCTTGCCTTTATTTTCCATCATGCCCTTCAACAGCTGCAGCTCTACTTCTTCTCCACATTTCCTCAACATCTTAAGGGACGCTATTTCCTCATCCATATGCCCTTTCTTAATAAGAAACCACGATGTCTTACTAAAAAGTAAGACAATACAAAAAGTGGCAAAGCCAAAAATCTGCTACAAGCAAATGACCATCTCCAACCATAACAAAAGTTGTGAGATGCTGCCATATTTACTGCTTTCGTGCCAGTACTTCCCCATAGCACCATGGAGTTATAAGTAAGGGAAATCCACTATGGCACCTTATTTCCAACATTAGTCTCACTCAATATAATGTGAATCACCTGCAAGATTGTAACTTGTTTAAGTGCGACTTGCAATATCAAGCACAAAAGATTTAAAACTATATATTATGATATTTCCTATCTCACAACATAGTTAACTCTGATCTTATTACGAATATTATATTGAGAGAATTTATGTGCATGCTAGAGAGATTAATGTTACTTGATGAGTTTTTTTCACAACAATAAAGTAAATATGAGATTTTAGTACTTAAAGAAGTTAACAAATGAGTCATGTGCATATTTTGTGCATCTTTTTCTATTTGAAAGCACAGCTTGGGTGAGGTATTATTTTTGCTTAAATTATTTTAGTAATGATAATATGTGCATAATGCTAGTATAAAATGAAGTGTAGTAGATTCCAATTAAATAGAAAAGAAAATGAAAGACTCTCTCGGGCAAAAAATAATAAATTGAGAAGTAATTTCCTAGTGTCAGAGCACCAAATAACATGAATATCCAAGACTTGAGAGCACAAAGAAGCAGAAAAACGGTTGGATTCATGATTAAGGACATGAGCAAAGATATGCTTGTCTCCCAGCATGCGCCTAACACTCTAATCTCTTCAGTGTATGATTCTTCTGTTCACTCAGAAGGCCCCGAGAACATTGAATAGCAGCCTATGAGGGGGATGGAAAATTCCATGCCAACATAGGCACTCTATTGGCACAGTTGAAAGATATGGTTTTCTACCTAACGGAAGAGACCCAGCAAGGAAATATGGAAATATCTGAGAAAACGGATATCACTTTACATATGCTATATTTCAGTTAATAAAATTGATATATATATAAACAAAACCTAAATAAAAAAGAAATGAAGAAGTACTTGTACTAAAGTAATGTCTAAATATGCCGAGACAAGAGTCCTCAATCAGTCAAAGAAGTTGTGACTCGGATAAGTGAGTCTAACAACTTCAGCTCGAACAACTCTAACAATGAGCGGAGTGACAAATGAGGCATTATAGGTGTATCTAACTGATTGCAGAAATAATGGTCCAAAGAATAGTATTGAGTCTAAGCCCAACACTTGATGGAAAGTTTGGGCTACTATATTAAGCAGTAAAGGGGAGAGTGGGATAATTTCTTCCTTTTCCTCTTGCCTTTATTTTCCATCATGCCCTCCAACAGCTGCAGCTCTACTTCTTCTCCACATTTCCTCAACATCTTAAGGGACGCTATTTCCTCATCCATATGTCCTTTCTTAATAAGAAACCACGATGTCTCACTAAAAATAAAGACAATACAAGAAGTGGCAAAGCCACAAACCTGCTACAAGCAAATGACCATTTCCAACCATAACAGAAGTTGTGATATGCTGCCATGTTTACTGCTTTCGTGCCTGTACTTCCCCATAGCACCATAGAGTTATAATTAAGGGAAATCCACTATGGCACCTTATTTCCAAAATTAATCTCACTCAATATAATGTGAATCACTTGCAAGATTGGAATTTGTTTAAATGTGACTTGCAATATGAAGCACAAAAGATTTAAAACTATATATTATGATATTTCCTATCTCACAACATAGCTAATTCTGATCTTATTACGAATATTATATTGAGAGAATTTATGTGCATGCTAGAGAGATTAATGTTACTTGATGAGTTATTTTCACAACAATAAAGTAAATATGAGATTTTAGTACTTAAAGAAGNATATTTTCTATCTCACAACATAGCTAATTCTGATCTTATTACGAATATTATATTGAGAGAATTTATGGGCATGCTAGAGAGATTAATGTTACTTGATGAGTTATTTTCACAACAATAAAGTAAATATGAGATTTTAGTACTTAAAGAAGTTAACAAATGAGTCATGTGCATATTTTGTGCATCTTTTTCCATTTGAAAGCACAGCTTGGGTGAGGTATTATTTTTGCTTAAATTATTTTAGTAATGATAATATGTGCATAATGCTAGTATAAAATGAAGTGTAGTAGATTCCAAATAAATAGAAAAGAAAATGAAATAATCTCTCGGGCAAAAAATAATAAATTGAGAAGCAATTTCCTAGTGTCAAAGCACCAAATGGCATGAATATCCAAGGCTTGAGAGAAAAAAGAAGCAGAAAAATGGATGGATTCATGATTAAGGACATGAGCAAAGATATGCTTGTCTCCCAGCATGCGCCTAACACTCTAATCTCTTCAGTATATGATTCTTCTGTTCACTCAGAAGGCCCCGAGAATATTGAATAGCAGCCTATGAGGGGATGGAAAATTCCATGCCAACATAGGCACTCTATTGGCACAGTTGAAAGATATGGTTTTCTATCTAACGGAAGATACCCAGCAAGGAAATATGGAAAAATTTGAGAAAACGGATATCACTTTACATATGCTATATTTCAGTTAATAAAATTGATATATATAAAAAAAAAACCTAAATAATAAAGAAATGAAGAAGTACTTGTGCTAAAATAATGCCTAAATATGCCGAGACTAGAGTCCTCAATCAGTCAAAGAAGCTGTAACTCGGATAAGTGAGTCCAACAACTCCACCTCGAACAACTCCAGCAATGAGCGGAGTGACAGATGAGGCATTATAGGTGTATCTAACAGATTGCAGAAGTAATGGTCCAAAGAATAGTATTGAGTCTAAGCCCAACACTTGATGGAAAATTTGTGCTACTATATTAAGCAGTAAAAGGGGAGAGTTTGATAATTTCTTCCTTTTTCTCTTGCCTTTATTTTCCATCATGCCCTCCAACAGCTGCAGCTCTACTTCTTCTCCACATTTCCTCAACATCTTAAGGGACGCTATTTCCTCATCCATATGCCCTTTCTTAATAAGAAACCATGATGTCTCACTAAAAAGAAAGACAATACAAGAAGTGGCAAAGCCAAAAACCTGCTACAAGCAAATGAGCATCTCCAACCATAACAGAAGTTGTAATATGCTGCCATGTTTACTGCTTTCGTGCCAGTACTTCCCCATAGCATCATAGAGTTATAAGTAAGGGAAATCCACTATGGCACCTTATTTACAACATTAATCTCACTGAATATAATGTGAATCACCTGCAAGATTGTAACTTGTTTAAGTGTGACTTGCAATATGAAGCACAAAAGATTTTAAACTATATATTATGATATTTCCTATCTCACAACATAGCTAATTCTGATCTTATTACGAATATTATATTGAGAGCATTTATGTGCATGCTAGAGAGATTAATGTTACTTGATGAGTTTCTTTCATAACAATAAAGTAAATATAAGATTTTAGTCCTTAAAGAAGTTAACAAATGTGTCATGTGCATATTTTGTGAATCTTTTTCCATTTGAAAGCACAGCTTGGGTGAGGTATTATTTTTGCTTAAATTATTTTAGTAATGATAATATGTGCATAATGCTAGTATAAAATGAAGTGTAGTAGATTCCAATTAAATAGAAAAGAAAATGAAAAACTCTCTCGGGCAATAAATAATAAATTGAGAAGCAATTTCCTTGTGTCAGAGCACCAAATGGCATGAATATCCAAGACTTGAGAGCAAAAAAAAGCAGAAAAACGGTTGGATTCATGATTAAGGACATGAGCAAAGATATGCTTGTCTCCCAGCATGTGCGTAACACTCGAATCTCTTCAGTGTATGATTCTTCTGTTCACTCAGAAGGCCCCGAGAATATTGAATAGCAGCCTAAGAGGGGGATGGAAAATTCCATGCCAACATAGGCACTCTATTGGAACAGTTGAAAGATATGGTTTTCTACCTAACGGAAGATACCCAGCAGGGAAATATGGAAAATTCTGAGAAAACGGATATCACTTTATATATGCTATATTCAGTTAACAAAATTGATATATATAAAATAAAACCTAAATAATAAAGAAATGAAGAAGTACTTGTGCTAAAATAATGCCTAAATATGCCGAGACTAGAGTCCTCAATCAGTCAAAGAAGCTGTAACTCGGATAATTGAGTCCAACAACTCCACCTCGAACAACTCCGGCAATGAGCGGAGTGACAAATGAGGCATTATAGGTGTATCTAACTTATTGCAGAAATAATGGTTCAAAGAATAGTATTGAGTCTAAGCCCAACACTTGATGGAAACTTTGTGCTACTATATTAAGCAGTAAAAGGGGAGAGTGTGATAATTTCTTCCTTTTTCTCTTGCCTATATTTTCCATCATGCCCTCCAACAGCTGCAGCTCTACTTCTTCTCCACATTTCCTCAACATCTTAAAGTACGCTATGTACTCATCCATATGCCCTTTCTTAATAAGAAACCACGATGTCTCACTAAAAAGAAAGAAAATACAAGAAGTGGCAAAGCCAAAAACCTGCTACAAACAAATGACCATCTCCAACCATAACAGAAGTTGTGAGATGCTGCCATGTTTATTGCTTTCGTGCCAGTACTTTCCCATAGCACCATGGAGTTATAAGTAAGGGAAATCCACTATGGCACCTTATTTCCAACATTAATCTCACTCAATATAATGTGAATCACCTGCAAGATTGTAACTTGTTTAAGTGTGACTTGCAATATGAAGCACAAAAGATTTAAAACTATATATTATGATATTTCCTATCTCACAACATAGCTAATTCTGATCTTATTACGAATATTATATTGAGAGAATTTATGTGAATGCTAGAGATATTAATGTTAGTTGATGAGTTTTTTTCACAACAATAAAGTAAATATGAGATTTTAGACCTTAAAGAAGTTAACAAATGAGTCATGTGCATAATTTGTGCATCTTTTTCCATTTGAAAGCACAGCTTGGGTGAGTTTTTATTTTTGCGTAAACTATTTTAGTAATGATAATATGTGCATAATGCTAGTATAAAATGAAGTGTAGAAGATTCCAATTAAATAGAAAAGAAAATTAAAGACTCTCTCCGGCAAAAAATAAAACATTTAGAAGCAATTTCCTAGTGTCAGAGCACAAAATGTCATGAATATCCAAGACTTGAGAGCACAAATAAGCAGAAAACGGTTGGATTCATGATTAAGTACATGAGCAAAGATATGCTTGTCTCCCAGCATGCGCCTAACATTCTAATCTCTTCAGTGTATGATTCTTCTGTTCACTCAGAAGGCCACGAGAATATTTAATAGCATCCTCTGAGGAGGATGGAAAATTTCATGCCAACATAGGCACTCTATTGGCACAGTGGAAAGATATGGTCTTCTACCTAACGGAAGAGACCCAGCAAGGAAATCTGGAAAAATTTTAGAAAACGGATATCACGTTACATATGCTATATTTCAGTTAATAAAATTGATATATATAAAGAAAATCTAAATAATAAAGAAATGAAGAAGTACTTGTGCTAAAATAATGCCTAAATATGCCGAGACTAGAGTCCTCAATCAGTCAAAGAAGCTGTAACTCGGATAACTGAGTACAACAACTCCAGCTCGAACAACTCCGGTAATGAGCGGAGTGACAAATAAGGCACTATAGGTGTATCAAACTGATTGCAGAAGTAATGGTCCAAATAATAGTATTGAGTCTAAGCCCAACACTTGATGGAAAATTTGTGCTACTATATTAAGCAGTAAAAGGGGAGAGTATGATAATTTCTTCCTTTTCCTCTTGCCTTCATTTTCCACCATGCCCTCCAACAGCTGCACCTCTACTTCTGCTCCACATTTCCTCGATATCTTAAGGGATGCTATTTCCTCATCCATATGCCCTTTATTAATAACAAATCACAAGGTCGCACACAGAAAGAAAGACAATGCAAGAAGTGGCAAAGCCAAAAATCTGCTACAGGCAAATGATCATCTCCAACCATAACAGAAGTTGTGAGATGCTGCCATGTTTACTACTTTCGTGCAAGTACTTCTCCATAGCACCATGGAGTTATAAGTAAGGTAAATCCACTTTGACACCTTATTTCCAACATTAATCTCACTCAATATAATGTGAATCACCTGCAAGATTGTAACTTGTTTAAGTGTGACTTGTAATATGAAGCACAAAAGATTTAAAACTATATATTATGATATTTCCTATCTCACAACATAGCTAATTCTGATCTTATTACGAATATTATATTGAGAGAATTTATGTGCATGCTAGAGAGATTAATGTTAGTTGATGACTTTTTTTCACAACAATAAAGTAAATATGAGATTTTAGTGCTTAAAGAAGTTAACAAATGAGTCATGTGCATATTTTGTGCATCTATTTCCATTTGAAAGCACAGTTGGGGTGAGGTATTATTTTTGTGTAAATTATTTTAGTAATGATAATATGTGCCTAATGCTAGTATAAAATGTAGTGTAGTAGACTCCAATTAAATAGAAAAGAAAATGAAAGACTCTCTCGGGCAAAAAACAATAAATTGGGAAGAAATTTCCTAGTGTCAGAGCACCAAATGGCATGCATATCCAAGACTTGAGAGCACAAAGAAGCAGAAAAACGGTTGGATTTATGATTAAGGACATGAGAAAAGATATGCTTGTCTCCCAGCATGCTTCTAACACTCTAATCTCTTCAGCGTATGATTCTTCTATTCACTCAGAAGGCCCCGAGAACATTGAATATCAGCCTATGAGGGGATTGGCGAATTCCATGCCAACATAGACACTCTTTTGGATCAGTTGAAAGATATGGTCCTCTACCAAACGGAAGAGACCTAGCAAGGAAATCTGAAAAAATCTGAGAAAACGAATATCACGTTACATATGCTATATTTCTGTTAATAAAATTGATATATATATATAAAAACCTAAATAAAAAAAATGAAGAAGTACTTGTGCTAAAAGCATGCCTAAATATGCCGAGACTAGAGTCCTCAATCAATCAAAGAAGCTGTAACTCGGATAAGTGAGTCCAACAACTCCACTTCGAACAACTCCGGCAATGAGCGGAGTGACAAATGAGGCATTATAGGTGTAACTAACTGATTGCAGAAGTAATGGTCCAAAGAATAGTATTGAGTCTAAGCCCAACACTTGATGGAAAATTTGTGCTACTATATTAAGCAGTAAAAGGGGAGAGTGGGATAATTTCTTCCTTTTCCTCTTGCCTTCATTTTCCATCACGCCCGCCAACAGCTGCAGCTCTACTTCTGCTCCACATTTCCTCAACATATTAAGCGACGCTATTTCCTCAGTCATATTCCCTTTATTAATAAGAAACTGCGATGTCTCACTAAGAAAGAAAGACAATACAAGAATTGGAAAAGCCAAAAACGTGCTACAGGAAAATGACCATCTCCAACCATAACCGAAGTTGTGAGATGCTGCCATGTTTACTGCTTTCGTGCCAGTACTTCCTCACAGTACCATGGAGTTATAAGCAAGTGAAATCCACTTATGCACCTTATTTCCAACATTAATGTCACTCAATATAATGTGAATCACCTGCAAGTTTGTAACTTGTTTAAGTGTGACATTCAATATGAAGCTCAAAAGTTTTAAAACTATATATTATGATATTTCCTGTCTCACAACATAGCTAATTCTGATCTTATTACCAATATTATATTGAGAGAATTTATGTGCATGCTTGAGAGATTAATGTTACTTGATGAGTTTTTTCCACAACAATAAAAATAAATATAAGATTTTAGTCCTTAAAGAAGTTAACAAATGAGTCATGTGCATATTTTGTGCATCTTTTTCCATTTGAAAGCACAGCTAGGGTGAGGTATTATTTTTGCATAAATTATTTTATTAATGATAATTTATGTATAATACTAGTATAAAATGTAGTATAGTAGATTCCAATTAGATGGAAAATAAAATAAAAGACTCTCTCGGGCAAAAACTAATAAATTGAGAAGCAATTTCCTAGTGTCAGAGCACCAAATGGCATGAATATCCAAGACTTGAGAGCACAAAGAAGCAGAAAAACAGTTGGATTCATGATTAAGGACATGAGCAAAGATATGCTTGTCTTCCAGCATGCGCCTAACACTCTAATCTCTTCAGTGTATGATACTTCTGTTCACTCAAAAGGCCCCGAGAACATTGAATAGCAGCCTATGAGGGGGATGGCAAATTCCATGCCAACATAGGAACTCTATTGGCACAGTTGAAAGATATGGTCTTCTACCTAACGGAAGAGACCCAGCAAGGAAATCAGGAAAAATCTGAGAAAACGGATATCACGTTACATATGCTATATTTCAGTTAATAAAATTGACATATATATAAAAAAACCTAAATAATAAAGAAATGAAGAAGTACTTGTGCTAAAAGCATGCCTAAATATGCCGAGACTAGAGTCCTCAATCAGTCAAAGAAGCTGTAACTCGGATAAGTGAGTCCAACAACTCCAGCTCGAACAACTCCGGCAATGAGCGGAGTGACAAATGAGGCATTATAGGTATATCTAACTGATTGCAGAAGTAATGGTCTAAAGAATAGTATTGAGTCTAAGCCCAACACTTGATGAAAAATTTGTGCTACTATATTAAGCAGTAAAAGGGGAGAGTGTGATAATTTCTTCCTTTTCCTTTTTGCCTTTATTTTCCATCATGCCCTCTAACATCTGCAGCTCTACTTCTGCTCTACATTTCCTCAACATCTTGAGGGACGCTATTTCCTCATCCATATGCCCTTTATTAATAAGAAACCGCGAGGTCTCACTCAGAAAGAAAGACAATACAAGAAGTGGCAAAGCCAAAAACCTGTTACATGCGAATGACCATCTCCAACCATAATAGAAGTTGTGAGATGCTGCCATGTTTACTGCTTTCGTGCCAGTACTTCCCCATAGCACCATGGAATTATAAGTAAAAGAAATCCACTTCGGCACCTTATTTCCAACATTAATCTCAGTCAATATTATGTGAATCACCTGCAAGATTGTAACTTGTTTAAGTGTGACATGCAAAATGAAGCACAAAAAATTTAAAACTATATATTATGATAATTCCTATCTCACGGCATATCTAATTCTCATCTTATTACGAATATTATATTGAGAGAATTTATGTGCATGCTAGAGAGATTAATGTTAGTTGATGAGTTCTTTTCACAACAATAAAGTAAATATGAGATTTTAGTGCTTAAAGAAGTTAACAAATGAGTCATGTGCATATTTTGTGCATCTTTTTCCATTTGAAAGCACAGCTAGGGTGAGGTATTATTTTTGCGTAAATTATTTTAGTAATGATAATATGTGCATAATGCATGTATAAAATGTAGTGTATTAGATTCCAATTAAATAGAAAAGAAAATGAAAGACTCTCTCGGGCAAAAAATAACAAATTGAGAAGAAAATTCCTATTGTCAGAGCAACAAATGGCATGAATATCCAAGATTTAAGAGCACAAAGAAGCAGAAAAACGGTTGGATTTTTGATTAAGGACATGAGCAGAGATATGCTTGTCTCCCAGCATGCGCCAAACACTCTAATCGCTTCAGTGTATGATTCTTCTATTCACTCAAAAGGCCCCGAGAACATTGAATACCAGCCTATGAGGGGGATGGCAAATTCCATGCCAACATAGGAACTCTATTGGCACAGTTAAAATATATGGTCTTCTACCTAACGGAAGAGACCCAGCAAGGAAATCTTGAAAAATCTGAGAAAACGGATATCACGTTACATATGCTATATTTCTGTTAATAAAATTGATATATATAAAAAAACCTAAATAATAAAGAAATGAAGAAGTACTTGTGCTAAAATCATGCCTAAATATGCCGAGACTAGAGTCCTCAATCAGTCAAAGAAGTTGTAACTCGGATAAGTGAGTCCAACAACTCCAGCTCGAACAACTCCGGCAATGAGCGGAGTGACAAATGAGGGATTATAGGTGTATCTAACTGATTACAGAAGTAATGTACCAAAGAATAGTATTAAGTCTAGGCCCAACACTTGATGAAAAATTTGTGCTACTATATTGAGCAGTAAAAGGGGAGAGTGTGATAATTTTTTCCTTTTCCTTTTTGCCTTCATTTTCCATAATGCCCTCCAACATCTGCAGCTCTACTTCTGCTCCACATTTCCTCAACATCTTAAGGGATGCTATTTCCTCATCCATATGCCCTTTATTAATAAGAAACCACGAGGTCTCACTCAGAAAGAAAGACAATACAAGAAGTGTCAAAGCCAAAAACCTGCTACAGGCAAATGACCATCTCCAACCATAATAGAAGTTGTGAGATGCTGCCATGTTTACTGCTTTCGTGCCAGTACTTCCCCATAGTACCATGGAATTATAAGTAACGGAAATCCACTTTTGCACCTTATTTCCAACATTAATCTCACTCAATATAATGTGAATCACCTGCAAGATTGTAACTTGTTTAAGTGTGACATGCAAAATGAAGCACAAAAGATTTAACACTATATATTATGATATTTCCTATCTCACAGCATAGCTAATTCTTATCTTATTACGAATATTATATTGAGAAAATTTATGTGCATGCTAGAGAGATTAATGTTAGTTGATGAGTTCTTTTCACAACAATAAAGCAAATATGAGATTTTAGTGCTTAATGAAGTTAACAAATGAGTCATGTGCATATTTTGTGCATCTTTTTTCATTTGAAAGCACGGCTAGGGTGAGGTATTATTTTTGCATAAATTATTTTAGTAATGTAAATATGTGTATAATGCTAGTATAAAATGTAATGAAGTAGATTCCAATTAAATATAAAAGAAAATGAAAGAGTCTCTCGGGCCAAAAATAATAAATTGAGAAGCGATTTCCCAGTGTCAGAGCGCCAAATGGCATGAATATCCAAGACTTGAGAGCACAAAGAAGTAGAAAAACGGCTTGATTCATGATTTGGGACATGAGAAACATATGCTTGTTTCCGAGCATGCACCAAACTTTCTAATCTCTTCAGTGTATGACTCTTCTGTTCAACCAGAAGGCCCCGAGAACAATGCATAATAGCCTGTGAGGGGGATGGCAAATTCCATGCCAACATAGGCACTCTTTTGGCTCAGTTGAAAGATATGGTCTTCTACCAAACGGAAGAGACCTAGCAAGGAAATATGGAAAAATCTGAGAAAATGGATATCACGTTACATATGCTATATTTCAGTTAATAAAATTGATATATATA
>AWOL01S0074719.1:0-49048 GCA_000715115.1 Nicotiana otophora | reverse complement strand
GTGCTCGGCAAGTATGGCCCGGGTGCTAGTCATGACCCTCCAGTTGGGTCGTGACAGAAATGATCTATAAAGGCATTTGTGAACTCACTCCAGCATCCCGGAGGGCTTCCCTCCTCACGGGATTCCTCCCACAACTCAAACCAAGAATAGGCCACCCCCTTCAGGCAGTTTGAGGCCAACTCTACTCCTTCTTACATGCTCTATTGTGATGCTTCACGGGTAGGCATTGGGTGTGTCTTGATGCAGGATGGTAGTGTAATTGCCTATGCCTCATGTGAGTTGAAACCCCATGAGAAGAACTACCCAGTGCACGGTTTGGAGTTAGCAGCCATTGGTTACGTGCTTATGGTTTTCAGGCATTATCATTATGGTGAGTCTCGCGAGGTATTCAAAGACCACACGAGTCTCCAACATCTATTTAGGCAAAAAGATTTGAACTAGAGGGAACGGATGTGGTTAGATCTACTGAAGGACTATGATATAACCACTCTTTATCATCTGGAAAAGGCCAACGTGATGGCTGATACCTTGAGTACGAAGACGGAGAGCATGAGGAGCCTTGATCTTATTCTAACTGGGGAGATACTGATGGCTTTGGATGTTCAAGCTTTGGCCAACACGTTTGTGAGGTTAGATATTCAGAGAATACTAGGGCTATATCTTGTGTTGTATCACGCTCGTACTTGTTTGAGCGCATCAAGTTGTGTCAATATGATGATCCCCACTTACTTGTCCTAAGGGACACGGTGATGCTACGGAGGCGACTAGTAGTGATGATGGGGTATTGAGGCTTCAAGCTGAATTTGTGTGCCTAATGTGGATTCCTTGAAACAGTTTATTCTTGTGGAGTCATATAGTTTGCAGTATTCCATTTATCCGGGTGCTGCGAAGATATATCGGGGTTTGAGGCAGCATTATTGGTGGCGGACGATGAAGAAGAATATTGTTGAGTATATTGAACAGTGTTTGGATTGTTAGCAGGTGAAGTACGAGCATCAAAGACCTGGTGCTTTGTTTCAGAGGCTTTATATCAATTACATGCTCATGGACTGATATAAGTGACAAGCTAAGTAGTACACATATGCAAAGCATACTACCATAGTTCAAATTAGGCGATTATGCCACAAGAGTAGCAATTAACATGTTAAAAGAAGATATTAACGAACGATTAACTTCTAACATGATTCACTTAGCTCACAATGAAGGTACAAACATAAGATGTATGATAGTATGAAGCTTATAAATCAATTCAAGGCATGACATAGCCTAAGCACTACCCCAAGCATGGATAAAACCATTGTGCACACACATGGGTTTAACCCCTCGCATGTCCACCACACGTAGAACATAGTCAACACTAATAACTCAGACAACTAGTACTTCAACAAAGTTTAGGTAAGATACTTACCTCAAGCAAGCCAAATTAATACTCTAAAAATCCCTTCCCGCGCGAATCGACCTCCAAATGGATCGAATCCAACCAAACATATGTAAATAACATCAATAAAGGCCATAGAAAACAACCCCAAGCAACAAAGATTTGATCTTAGTACAAATTCACAAAGTCAACCAAAAAGTCAATCTGAATCCGCACATCGTAACTTGACAAAAGTAAAAAATTCCAAACACTCATTCAAATACGAGTCCAACCATACAAGTTTCATCATATTCTGACTCCCAATCGGGTTTCAAATCCCCATTTTTTATTATAGAAAAGTTTTTCCAAAACCCCTAATTTTTCACACATAGATTCACCAACCTAATGGTAAAATCAAGGATAGAAACATGAATAATAATCAAATCCAAGTCAAAAATACTTACTCCGATCCAAATCATGAAAATTCCCTATGAAATCACCCAAATCCGAGCTCCAAATCTCAAAATATGATAAAATGGGTAAAAGTCCAAATATTCAACTCTCAAAAAATCTGCCAAGGTGTTATGTTCTCAAATGTTAGACATGTCTAACATTAGCAAAGCACAAGATGATGACTGCCTGAAATATACCTTCGCGTTCACGGACACCACCTCGCGAACGCGATTAAGAATACCCTGACCATACGTGAACGCGTAGGCAAACCACCCCCAGCACCAAGCTGCTTCGCGAATGCATAGCTCAACAACGAACGTGATGAAAGGCAACTGTCGAGCCCACACTTACCCTCCACGAATGCAACAGCCTTGTCGCAAACGCGATGAAATTAGACACCAGCAAAATCTACTTTAGAAAATACTCAAGGTGGGCCTAACTCCACCCCGAACCCTCTGGGACCCCATCAATTCATACCATCAAGTCTATAATCCCTATCCAGACCTAACGAAAGCCTTCAAACACATACGGTAATACCATAACAACGAGTAAAATTCAAAATCGCAAATAGAACTTCTCATATGTTCAAGAACATTCAAACTTTGAACCAAGAGTCTGATACAAGCCAAAACAATCTGGAATGAACCCAAATTTTGCATACAAGTTCCAAATGATAAAACGAACCTATTCCTATTTCCAAATCAAAATCCGGATCCGATAATATTAAAGTGAGTCCCTGGTAAAACCTATGAACCTTACAAAACTTTAAATTGCTAATTTTTGCCAAAAAGAACTAAATCAATCCAGGAACCTCCAAATTCAAATCTGGACATATGCCTAAGTCTAAAACCACCGTACAAACCTATTGATCTAATCGAAACACCATTCCGTGATCGTTTATATAAAAGTCAAACTTTGATCAACTCTTACAACTTAAGCTTTTGACCATGGAACTAAATGTTCCAATTCACTCCAAAATCTTACGGAACCCAATACATATACGGGAAGCATAAAATAAGATAACAAGACTGAAATACATAAAATGACCGACCAAAATGTTACAAGAAATCATGTGACTAGTTGTTTGAGTAGATATGTTAGAGATCACTAGTATGGAGGTTCTTATATTCTTGAGGTTTAGAGATCAGATATTTTAGAAGTAGAACTATCTTCTTTGATGTGGTCAGTGAGAGGGTATTTTTGACTATGTAGTTGGGTCTATGTATATGATATAGGTAACGTGATGAAATTGGTTCTTGATAAGAAACATGGTTAGCAACATTTAAATTGGGTTGAGTCTGACTAAGTATAGTAAAACACATCTTACGAATGTATTTTGAATGCGAAGTATGGTTAGAGAGGTTGTAGGAATGGTTTCCTTTTGTTCGAACGATAGTCAAGTTAAGTAAGAAATTAAAAAATTTACAAATGTTGGGTATCAGATGCGTTTGGGTTCAACGAGGTTATATTAGGTCATGTGCGACTTGTACTGATGAAGGACGTGAAGGTAAAGGATACAGTATGTAGCTTCTCAGTATTTGAGTATATATTGATAAAATATCAATAATTGATATGATAGATTGTAAACGTTTTGGGATATGCATGACTAGAAGTTAGAACGAGTAACTGTGGACTTGTGGAAGACTTATTACCTATTTGGAAAAGGTTTTGAAATAGGTTTGGGTGACCACTAGTAGGCCATTGTGATAGCTTGTTCTTCATTGAACTATATCAGCTAGACAGTGCACGGTGTCATACGGATATATCATTAGGAATATTTATAGTTATATGAGATACTTGCTTCTATCAAATTTTGTTAGTGTGACGGTCTATAGTATGATTATTGCAGTTGCGCCGTGTGCTTTTCGATTTGAATGTTCGTTTAAGTTGGTTTTCTTATCCACTACCTGACAAACAGTTTGAGTGGGGTATATAAACACCTGGAGACCTGTTAAGAAGGGATACCATAAACTCGGGGTATCATTGGAGTGATCAGTTGTTTTATACAGATTTAATATATTTGGGTTACTGCTTGGATAGTGCACAAACCATATCTCTTGAGGTTCCTTTTTATGTGAAATCTGGCGTGGCTTGTTGGTTGAGCAGCTTGTACTAGATGAGACGAAACTAACAAAATTAGAATTAGTGCAATAATTGAATAAGGTTATGTTGGAAAGTAATGATATTAGACAGCTTAGGACAAACAATTGTTCTTATAGGATGAGAGAAATCCATGATATATTGTTACGATATTTGGTTATGAATATCTACATATTTTATATATTATTAGCATTATTGTGAAGGCTTGGAAAAAGGATCTATTTGAGTTGAGATATGTTTTTCGACATCGGGTTTCGTAGTGAGCAATTATTACGACCAAGACATATTGTTATATATTTAGAAGGTGTTGGTTATATCATGTAGTTATATTCCGATAGTTCATTTATGACTTAATACAAGTTATTCGCATTGAATTGGTGAATATGTACAAGAATTGGATTTTTGAGGAATTTTCATGTGATAAAGAAAGCTTTATGAGCGTACGGGCAAAGGGTGGTGAATACATACTCAGTTGAGGTGTACTTCTAATATTATCTATATGGAGGTGGCATGGGATCACCGACGCGAATGTGTATGATGAGTTTTTATTGTTTCTTGACGGTTTACAAGATTAGTGGCATGTTCGCTGATCAATATATTTTTAAGTGGGATAAAATGTACTGACCGACCGGTCATTTTAAGTTTTAGGACCCCATTTCCATGTTTAAATCTTCCAGTAGATTCATTTAGTGCTTTATCACTTACAGTCATGCGTGGCTTGGTCATAAGAGTGATTTTGAACAATAAGTTCCTAACTTATGTCAAGGGAGTTGATCAAAGTTAATATATTTTGTAAACGAGTTTGGATTCGTGATCTGAAGGTTCCTATAGGTTCGTAAGATAATTTTAGAGTTGTACGTTTTTTGGATTACCACCCAAAGATCTCGGGTGTGATTCAGATGTATTTTGTGAAAGAAACAAATTGAAGAAGCTAGGAAAGTTCATAAATTTGGCTTGGGCCTTGATTTTATGTTCTGAGGCATTGGACAAGAACGTATAGGGTATACATACTAGTCAGGATAGTTTAAAGGGGTTTCGAAGGGCTCGGTCGAGTTTTGGGTATCTTGAAAGTAATTTCGAAGTACAAAATTGGAGAAACATGCATCAGATGTGGAGGCCAAGATGGACGCTTCACGTCCGACATGGCGTCATATCCCTAAAGGTGAAATTTCAGCATTCGGCTATAAATCCTATATTTTGAACTTGAACTTTATGTTATTATTTTGGGAGCGAGGGAGCTCATATTAGGGCAATTTTCACCTAAGACGATGGGGTAAATGATTCTTTCTCAAATCAATAATTATAACATGAATCTAACATCAATTCTTCCTTAGAATCAAGGATATAACTAAGAAAAAAAGGATTTTTTACTTGAAAGTTAAGAAAGTTATTTTAGTATTTTTACAATTGATTTATACTCATATTTAGAAAATAATTATAAATTTGGACTCATGCGGTCATGAGTCAATAAAATCTGACTTTTATTTTATGATTTAACCATGGGAGCATAGGATTGACCTTTTGTTAACTTTAAGATGTTTCAAAGTTTTGGGTCGTGACAAGCTGGTATCGGAGCCTAGGTTACATAGGTCTCACGAGTCATGAGCAGGTTTAGTAGAGTCTTGCGAATCGGTACGGAGATATCTGTACTTATCTTCGGGAGCATGTAGAACCCTTAAAAAACTTCACATTCTTGTATTCTTGTTGTGAGGACTTGTTGATTCCGGTAACTAAACTTCTATATTATATTCTCTCACAGATGGTGAGGAAACGTGCTACCGGACATGACAGATAGCCACCAGTACCACGTGCTCTGTAGAAGCGGCTTGGTGGCTCGCAGAAGCGAGTCCGCAGGAGCGGAGGAAGCCATAGAAGCAGGAGTGTAGCCGCTTCTGCAATATTGCAGAAGTGACTAAGTGGCCGCAGAAGCAAGAATACTGGGCAAATTATTTAAAAATGAGGGTTTGCGATTTTGTGTCATTTAAACATTTCAAGCTCGGGTTTGAGCGATTCTTGAGAGGAGTTTCGACGAATTTCTTGAGGTAAGTCACTTGTGCTCATTTTTTATCAATAATCTTGTTTCCCCATTAAATTTCTCACCTAGTTTATGTGTATGTATGGTGGAATTTGGGAGATTGAGGCTAGGGATTTGGAGAGTTTGATTTGGGGATTTGAGTGACGATTTGGAGTCGGATTTTGGTAAATTTTGTATGATTGGACTCATGGTTGAATGGGCTTTCGGTTTATATGACTTTTAGCAGATTTTGAGACGTGGCCCCAGGGAGCCGGTATTTTAGTGGGCGTGCACCATAGGAATTGTGACTTGGTCAATTCCACTAATTTTTGTAGTTGAATAATCTGGTGATTATCTGTACATTCTCCACGTATTAGAAAATTTGAACTATAAATCATGTTAGAACTCATGTTTAGACCATATGTTGATATTGTAGGGAGCCACAAAGGTTGTGTACATGTTGAATTATCTACTAAATTATTGTTTTGTACTCAGTCATGGTTTTAATTGTATATCATATCTCAGTCTATATTGTTCCTTATTGATACATTATATCACTTCTGTTTGGGCTAATGTTCATGATTTCTGAGAGCCAGAGAGACTGGAGATGTTGATGACTGAGTAAGGTCGAAGGCGTGATTATGAGGATATTTATAAGATCGGCCTGCACGTCACAGCATATTTTATTGATTCATGCCAGGTTAGGCTTATTATAGCGCTTGGGCTGAAGGATCCTCTCCGGAGTCTGTACACACCCCCGGTTAGCACAACTACCTACTGAGTGGGGGCGCCGAGTGCCTAGTGCCGAGTACTAAGAGATTGAGAGGAATGAGTGATTGTGAGGCTGGAGTTAATGGGAGGACTGGTTGATTGTTGCTCCGAGAGGATGCATTTGCTTTTCATTTTTGATGCACCTCAACTGTCACGTATCACGGTCTTGTAATTTCTGAGAGATGATATATTTAGTTTCACTTGAACTTGCCATGGATTAACTGATGTGGCCTAAATAGTCAAACTTAAAAGCATGCCTACCTTCCTATGTTGAAAGTACTGTAATTGAACTATAACTGTGCATCTTGTCACTACTTTTAGTCCTTTATTTAGCATTATTTCTTACTGAGTTGGTTGTACTCACGCTACACCCTAAACTTAGTGTGCAGATCTAGGTGTTTCCGGACACGGTGAGTGTTGATTCCATTGCATAGTTGATCATTTGGAGATTTCAAGGTAGTTGCTCGGCATTTTCGCAGACCTTGTCTCTTCTTCCCTATCTTTCCGCTTTATATATTTAGTTTCAGACTATTATTGATAGTACTCCCAGATTTGTGATGTTTAGATGCTCATGTACTTAGTGACACCCCGATGTTGGGAATTGCTATATTAGTTTCGACTTTTTATCCATTTTGTTTTTTTGACTTTTGTTGATTAAAACCTATGTTATTCTTATTTTTCATTTTAAAATGTGGAAGAATTTTGAAGTGTCGGCTTGCCTAGTACCACGTTAGGCGCCATCGCGACAGGCTGAGTTTTGGGTCATGACACTCCACCGAAGAGAAGGTCAGAGTTTTCGAGGACATCGATGTTAGAAAACCTGTTGGTAAGAAATTTAAGCAAGGGAGATTTTACTGAGAAAGATGAATGTTGCAGTATGTTCTAAGGAAATTCGAAGAAGATGATGAATTTGTAAAATTGAAGGGTAAAAGTGATGAGTGATATAGAAGTTTATACACGGCAAAATTCGTGGTCATGATTACCTTAAACACTGGCGAAATAATCTGTTGAATCATGGGATAACACGTGTTCAGGTTATTAAATGCGAGAAGATGTGCGTCCTTTCAAGTGTTCGAAACTGTTTAGGAACTTTCCCACCAAGAAAATGGGTGTCATCTACTTCCCCACAACACAAAGTTTTGTCACCAGAAAGTAAGGGGAATATCTATATGGGGTAAAATTGGTTAGCGACTGTTGGACCAATGACTAGATATCACGTTGAAATAAAGATAGGTAAGATATGAGTCAACAAATAGTTAGCACCAGATATGAGCATGTAACCAGTATTGAGTGACTTTTGAAGGCTTGAAACCGAGAACGAAGGTTTAAAAGTAAGCGATCAGTTGGAAAAATAGCATTCAATAAGCAGTCGTTACAAGGAATCTCTTTATTAATGATCAACCGTTATACAAATATCAATAGGAGTTTTATTCTCATTCAAAGAGGGCTTGATTTTGGGATCTTGTCTCCCAGGATAGAGCTATAAATAGGAAAACCTACATTCATAGTGGGACAAAAAGTCATTTGTACTCAATTCAATAATTTGCTCTCACTTAATAAAATTTCTTGCTTTTTTTTTTGTTCTTAATATTCTTCTTATAAGAACTGGCGAAACAATTTGTTGAATCATGGGATAACACATGTTCAGATTATTAAATACGAGAAGATGTGCGTCCTTTCAAGTGTTAGAAACCGTTGAGGAAATTTCCCACCAAGAAAAGGGGTGTCATCTACTTCCCCACAACACAAAGTTTGTCACAAGAAAGTAAGGGGAATGTCTATATGGGGTAAAATTTGTTAGCGACTGTTGGACCAATGACTAGATATCACGTTGAAATAAAGATAGGTAAGATATGAGTCCGCAAATAGTTAGCACCGGATATTGGCATGTAACTAGTGTTGAGTGACTTCCGAAGGCTTGAAACCGAGAACGGAGGTTTAAAAGTAAGACATCAGTTGGAAAAATAGCATTCAATGAGCAGTAGTTACAAGGAATATCTTTATTAATGATCAACCGTTATACAAATATCAATAGGAGTTTTATTCTCATTCAAGGAGGGCTTGATATTGGGATCTTGACTCTCAGGATAGAGCTATAAATAGGAAAAGCTGCATCCATAGTGGGACAAAAAATCATTTGTACTCAATTCAATAATTTGCTCTCGCTTAATAAAATTTCTTGCTTTTTTTTTGTTCTTAATATCCTTCTTATTACCGCTTCCGTAGAGGATCATCATACAACCATACTTATATTTCCTTTGAGTTATTTACATAATCTTGGTCCTATTCTTGTATATTAAATATCTTTAGATCAAATTAATTCTCGTGTCTATAAACCACGTTACAAATTTAACTCTACCATTTTACTGGTAAATAAATGTGCACCTTATTATGGATTAAATGAATTCTCATGTCTCGGGATCGTATGGTAGCACTTCTTTTGTAGTAGCTCGAATCATGCACCAATCTAAACCTGTAAGCTGCGTACAGTCAATGAACACCAAACGTAAAAAGAGAAAAATAAAATAAAATAAAAAGAAAAATTCCTGAATTAACACTACAAACTATTTCAAACACTATTGATTGCCAATCCCCGGCAACGATGCCAAAATTTGATGAGCTCGAAACACACACTTCAATTATACTCGCCAATTAAATATAGTATAATATAATATCGTATCCACATAGATTAGATTTATAGAGTATTCTCTATTAACACTACAAAGATATCACAAGTTATGCCTCTCTCGATTATATGAACAAGTGAATATAGATGCAATAATTAAATCATCCAAAAATGCTTCAATACATAAAACTAGAGTTATAAACCACAAAAAAATCATTAATACACCATATCCATCAAACCTTAAAGAGAACTACTCAATATATATGGAGAAATTCATTAAAAATATAATAAAAGTATAAGAAAACATAAATTCAATCCAAACTCGGGTCTTGAGTGAGGAAGGAATGATGAAATCCTTGTGTTTTTCTCCTCCAACTCTCCTTAGCTTCCTTAGGGCTAAAGTATGTCAAAACTCCAGAAAATAATGTTTTTCCATGTATTTATACCAAGTATGGTTGGGCCCAAATGAAACCACCTTCTCCTAGCTGAAATATGACATTAGCTCTGTAAACATTACACAGGCGCGCCGCATGGGGCGATGCGCCATGCGGGGCATTAGCAGAGAAATCCAGAGAGCTCAACATCTGTCAGGTAACATGTTTTGTACAGCCGCGGTGCACCATGCGCCGCCCCATGTGCCGCGGTTGTAGGATTTTCTTAAAGTACGGTTCAAACTTCAATTTCTGATGTCCAGACTTGGTCCTCGACCCCCGAACACGATCCTGGCTTAATCTCTTGGGCTTTTACTCATACCTAAAAGCTCCAAATAGCTCAAATTAGCTCCACAACATCTACATATCTCAGAATCTCTCCTACAGGGCATAAAACATAAAATAAGGGCAAAACACTACCAATTAAATCTCAACACAAGTAAAGTGCAGTGAATTGGAGTGCAATAAGTGACAACAATATGAGATTATAGCCTACCATAAGGTTCCTAATTACGTTACCGTAGGTGGTTTTAATACGATGCCCAGCCCGGACCCCTTCGCGTTGGAAGTACCATCCGTGAATCCCTGAGCTAATCCTCAAAGTGTGCAGTAATTCCATCTCAACATCGGGGACCAAGGCCGGTGTAATGTCGGCCACAATGTCCGACAAAATCTGAGATTTTATGGCGGTTCGGGGTTTGTACTCGATATCGTACCCGCTAATTTCTACGTCACATTTGGTGAAACCGGCCAGAGAGCTCGGGCTTATGCATGACATTCCTCAGTGGGTACGATGTCATGACACATATGGGGTTCCATTGAAAGCATGATTTTAATTTCCTAGAAGCGCTTACTAAGGCGAGCGCTAATTATTTGTCACGCCCCGACAACGTGGAGCGCGACCGATGCTCAACAGAGTTACCCCGGTCGAGTAAACTTCCACAGTGCCGTCTACCCAACTCACCCATGAACAAAGAGAAGAATACATTTCATTAACTAGATAGTAAGAAGTCATGTGAATAACACCAATTCATTTCCATTAGTTATGTCATTAACAAGTCTCGAAAATAATACATTGTACAATCATAGTTAAAGTGGAACAGATGATATGATTACAGCATTTTTAGTTTAGCCTTCCCAAAAACAGATATAACCCACTCTATGTCTACGGATCCTCTAACAGGAACAAAGGAGTGATGTGATAGTGCCGGCAATAAGGCCCCTACTATAACTCAAAAATGCTATGTACAAAGGATAAGAGACACAGGATCCTGAAATGAAGTGGGGCTCACCAAGTCAGCCGAGGAGAGGGTGTGTTGCTATCACTGATCAATACCATATGTTATAGAACCACCTGCATCCATTAAAGATGTAGCGCCCCCAGTAAAAGGGATGTTAGTACATATGGAATAGTACTAGTATGTAAAACTAAACACCCTCTCAATAGAACGAGCACCAGTAAACGGAGAATAAAACATGAAATAAATAAGAGACTCAAACAGTAACAAGGTGTCAACTTAGGGGAAAGGTAAATTTCAAGTAAGTTTCAGTAGTCTAAGTTGGGGTATCTTCAGCACCGATACACCACTATGTTTTAGCACGGAGTCGGATCACAGCCCGACCGGGTAAGCCTTCTCACCCTGAGACATACACTCATGATACCACTATGTGCACGGCATGGCGTCCGATCTCAGCCCGATCAGCTAAGCCGTCTCACCACAATGTCGTGTGGGTCGACATCACATCACATCTCACTTAGCAATTATCTCATCCCATTTAAGGGGAAACATCTCAACACACCAATCTCATCCCATATAGGGGAAACAATTTCATCACATTAACATGGGGATTTACCCCTCAATCACTCCTACAACGATATGTGTATTTTTTGGGTTAGGTTGTTCCGACCTACCCTTTCTCGGAAGCTAAACGATACTCCAAAGGCATTTGTTAGTAAAGCGATTTACCACTCATTTCATATTCTTTTACAAGTCATTCATTTTATTGGCACCATTGGCCAAACCGCAATATCATCCTTGGCACGTTGGTCGTACTTTATAATTCATGCTGACTATTTCACATTCAAACATTATCACTAATTTTCAACAACAAACATTTCTATTCAAGACTTTAAACACACATTTGAGCAACTTAGGGTCTTAGGCACATGTGATTTCTTACAAAACTTGATATGATCATCTTTATTTGGGCTTGACTTGAAGTCACAACATTTCAATACATGCTCATACTTTGAACACGCTCCCGAAGAATAACATAATACGATAAGAATATTCCGGAACACATTTTGAACATATTCATATATATACATCTTTGGACACCAAACTTATTCAGAAAAGTCAATTCATAATGGACAACTCATAACTTACAAAAACATCATAGGAATTCTATTCTAAGAGAGAAATTTATCCAAATACCTTGCCTCGAGCTTTATAAATTACTACAATGTTTCGTAAATCTTAGCCACTTCGATCTATTTAGAGATATAGCAAAATTGAACACACATTAGGAAGGATTCCATAGTTCCAGCTCACTTGAGCATTTTATCGAACACTACCTGTGCATTAACGTTTCAAGGTCCTCCTATGGTGGATTCATTCATCCCACTACCCAAAGTTTACCCAAAGGATCTCAACAATCTTTCCACTACCCTTGATGGTACATACATGTAAAATAAACAACTCCCACACCCAATAATTTGATTGGCTTGTTACCTATTGTCAGTTAAAATCACGAAATTGAGGGCTAGGGAGTAGAACCTTTCCTCTAGGATGAAGACCTAGTGAGTTTCCCTTCTTAATCTTCCAAAACTTGAGCAAGAATTGATGAATGATAAGCTTATAAACTTCCACTCTCACTCTATTGAACTCACTCTCTCTAGAAATAACTTTTAACCTTCTAAAAAGACCCCTAGGATTGTTTTCTAATAATAGGGTCGGGTTCAAAAATTAGAAAAAATGAAGCCCCGATGCAGATCTACTGTCGCATATGCGACCACATAACACTTCTGCGGTCCGCAAAATAAGTCGCATAATGGCCTTCCATAACTGGGCTCCCCTGCCTTACTCTGTACTGCTCTGCGGTCCGCAAAACTACCCTTCAGAATTTTTTGTACTGGGTCTGCGATACGTTATGCAGCCAGCAAAATAATTATGCGGCCGCATAATAGACCGCATAATGGTCCAAACATTTGCCAAGATTTTTGCCTCAGTCTGCGGCATATCTGTGGCCCGCAGATCGGTTCTATGACCGCAGAATGGGCCACAGAAATGCCCTGCACATCAAAAACCTTTCTTTAATTCCGCAATGCACTGTTCAACCCAATGCATAAGTCTACTTCGGCACCACGAAACCACGGGTTTTAATTAAAAAATTTCGGGGCCTTTCATCCTCCCCCTCTTAAGATCATTTATCCACGAATGAGGGCAATAATCCGCCATTAGGAACCAATGTAACTCATCCGCTATAACACACCAACAGTTCCAACTTTTGACTAACTCTCCAAATTTCCAAACTTTTCGCCAGAGTTTTCCCTGTAACTGGGTCTATCCACCTGTTAGGGAATCCCTGAAACCAACACTAACAACAAATACATGAACCAATAATGTAACATAACATAAACATAACGTCAACTGTGGCCTTACGAGCAGTATATGACCAAAAGGAAACACCCTTAACATCAACTATACAAATTATACATAATTTATAAAAGGTAAACTCTTAGCATTTTCGTAGCACACAACTTTATAAATACATGACTATTCAAAAAACTGAGGGTATTTCTTCTTCATTTCTTCCCCGGCCTCCCAGCTAGCCTCTTCATCCTGCTGGTTCCGCCATAGTACATTCACGGATGCAATTACTTTATTTCTCAACTTACGGACTTGCCTATCAATAATGGCAACTAGATTTTCTTCATAAGTCTATTCTTCATCAACCTCAATAGTCTCAACCGGAACAATAAGCAATGGATCTCCGACCACCTTCTTCAACATGGATACATGAAACACCGGGTGAACTAAAGACATCTCTAGAGGTAGTTCAAGCCTATAAGCCAGCTGACCGATTCTCCGAATGATGTTGTACGGCCTGACATACCTCGGACTCAATTTCTCTTTCTTACAGAACCGCATTATACCCTTCATAGCGGAAACCTTCAAGAATACCCAATCATCTTCTTTAAACTCCTAATACGTACGACGAACATCTGAATAGGACTTCTGATGACTCTGAGTAGTTTTTAACCGTTCTGTAATGATCTTAACCTTTTCCATAGCCTGATGCACTGGGTCTGGCATTATCAACTCCGCTTCCCCAATCTTGAACCACCCAATGTTAGATCTACATCTCATATCATATAAAGCCTTGAACGGTGCCATCTGAATGCTAGCATGATAACTGTTGTTGTAGGAAAACACTATGAGCAGCAAATGATAATCCCAGCTACCTTTGTAGTCAAGAACACAAGCGCGCAACATATCCTCAAGCGCCTGAATAGTGTGATCTGCCTGCCCGTCAGTCTGCGGGTGAAAGGCTATACTCATATTCACTTGAGTACCAAACCTTGCTGAAACTTCTTCTAAAATTTAGCCGTGAACTGTACCCCTCAATCTGAGATAATAGAAACTGGAGTGCCATGCAACCTGACGATTTCCTTGATATACAACTGAGCAGGTTATTCCGCTGTGTTGGTAGCCTTAACAGGTAAGAAGTGAGCTGATTTTGTAGAGCCCGCGTGCACGGAATACCTAGAAGTGTGAGCCTCGGTCATGATTCTTTCCCAAATACCATCCACATTTGGAACACATAGACGCCATTGGTACCTTCGGGTACCATCATCCATGCCCAGAGAAAAGGCCATGGTCTTATGTTTATGAATCTCCTCCTTCAATTGTACCAACAATGAATCGTTATATTGCTTTTCCTTGACTTCTACCACAAGCGACAATTCAACCTTATTTTGTACAATCACCCCTTCTTCACTAGAGTCCGCAAGATGAACTCCCAAACTAGCCACCAGATGAACCTCCTTGGCCAACAGCCTTTGATATGCTTCTAAGTAAGCCAAACTACCTATAGATTTTCGGCTAACAACACCCGCCATAACATTAGCCTTCCCCGAATGATATAGGATATCGATGTTGTAATCATTGAGTAAATCAATCCATCTTCTCTGCCTCTGATTCAATTCCTTTTGTTTGAAAATATATTGAATACCCTTATGGTCCGTGAATATATCTATATGGACCCCATAAAGATAATGACACCAAATCTTCAATGCAAATACTACCGCCGCAAGCTCTAAGTCATGTTTTGGATAGTTCTTTTCATGATTCTTGAGTTTCCTAGAAGCATAAGCTACGGCCTTGTCATGTTGCATTAATACACACCCAAGTCCGATTCTTGAAGCATCACAATACACCAAAAACCCACTTGTACCCTCTGGTATGGTCAACACCGGTGCCATAGTTAATCTTGATTTCAACTCCTGGAAGCTCCTTTCACAAGCATCTGACCAATAGAACTTAACCACTTTCTACGTCAATTTAGTCAACGGAAAGGCAAGAGTAGAGAACCCTCCACAAACTTCCTGTAATACCTCGCTAGGCCTAAAAAACTATGAATTTCTGTTAGGGTTGCAGGTCTAGGCCAATTCTTCACAACTACAATCTTCTGAGGATCAACCTCAATTCCTTTCCATGAGAAGACATGACCCAAGAACTTGATAGATTTGGGAATTTCGGGCATACGAAATTTTTTGGAGATTGGCTTCGGTGCTGCACTTGACGGAAAAGGCTTTTGTATGAATGTTTTTGAATCAAGACCCTTTATCATTGGTGGAGCCTCCGGGATTTGATCGATCCTGGCATTATAAGTTTCCACCCTCTTGTCATTGGCTTCGACTCATTTTGTAAGTTCCTCGAGCAATTTGGTAATTCCGAGGGTAGTCCCCGATTCTTGCTCGTTAGATTTCACTACGGCGGGTTCTGTTCTTGGGGTAGCTTCTTGAAGTGGATAGGGCTCCGGCCCGTGTTGTGCGCGAGTTTGGATCTGCAGTTGAGCTATCGCTACTTGTTGGTCTTGTAGCATCTCGAAGATCATACGTAGGCTGATCCCTATTTCCCCCGCATTTTGTGTGTCTCGGGATACGGATCGAGCTCCGCCCTGAATGCTTCTTTCCTGTTCGGAACATTGATTTGCCTCCAAAGCTATTTGTGAGTTGACATCCAATGGTATTTCGGCTCGAACCTCGGTGCCATTGTCAATTGGCCTTCAGGCCACGGGTGCCAAGTTATTGGTTTCATCTTGAAGGCCGGCTTTGTTATCAATTGGTGAAGCCATTTGATGGTTGTTTGTAGTATTTTTTTCAGATTTGTATCAAATAACAACTGTTATCCTGGGCCCCACGGTGGGCGCCAAACTGTTTACCCGAAAAAATGGATATAGTTGAATTTATACGTAGTTCCAAGGATATGTGGTATAATTTGATACGAAAAATATAATGATAAATATCAATGTGAATTTAGATTGGAGAAAATATAAGACAGACAAGATTATCCAGAATAAATGAATCTTAGAAATTCACAAGATGGAATCAATCTAAGAAAACTGAAAAAGAGATGCTTTAGTTTTTAGAAACGTGTTGCTTTGTATTACAATGTATGACTTTTAGAAAAAACCTGGCATTAAGAGATGGTAGACAAGCCCCTTTTATAATGGAGGGAATTGACTCCAAGCATAATAAAAATAATAAAATAATATTTAGTGGGAGACCCATGATAAACCAGTTTTTCCCTGATTTATGCCAAGATTCTTTCTAGTGGGATTGCAACGGCTCTTGTGAGCTCGATCTTGCTGAGAGACGCCGACTTTGATTTGAGCTCGATTTTGGTTCGAATCCCCCCGAATTGCTTCGAGGTCGAGGCTAGTGCTGGCTGGTATATCTATTCTGTGTCGATTTTCACTTGAGCTTGATAATGGTCTTGGCACGGGTCAGCCTGATTGGATTCAAGATTTGGTTGGTTGCACCTTTGAGGTTTTGCCTCGACAGACCATCGTTCGAACTCGATCGGTCGTGCTAAAATCGAAATCTATTTCGACCGTACACACTTATCTCTTAAGCTAATCCAATAGAATAAATAATAACAAAAATGATGAATGGAATATTTAAGCACATCAGCAAGTTCATAGCAAATATGAAGTAAAAAAAGGCAACTGACAAACACATTCAAATGCCAAAAAATATACTTCTGATCAATATTTTCAAACATCATATTGAAAGAAACTTCACTTGGTTTTGCCTTATGAACAATTCATTTGATGAAAAAGATTAAATTGACCTTTTCTACTCTACGAAAGGATATAGTCAAGCCATTGAACGATTAAGTCATTCTTTTTTGTAATGTCTCAAGAATTTCTTAGTGTCTTTTGTATTCAGTCTCAATATATATATATAGACATAACTACTTCAGTGTATATCAAAAAGGACGAAAATAAAACTTAAATTGTGTTAGCATATATACTTAAAAAATTATATTAGCTCGAAAATTTGAACCCAAGAAGGCTAAGATTTGACGATGTTCACAGTCTAAAGTTAGAGGTCTTGAAGGAAAGTCTTAAAAGTGAACAATAGGCTATAAACTACCCTGAGAAAAATTATACTCCTATATATTATGAGCTTAATATATAGATTTTCTTTTAAAAGAAGTATCAATACCTTAGATGAACGCTTGAATTACCATTTTCACACTCCTTTGACTATTTCGTTGTTCATGAATGTATATAGGAGGCAAGATATTGAATAGATCTGTATCAAAAACAAGTTTTTTGTATCTATCCATACAATGTCAATCACATTGCTTAATATCCAACATATTGCATTTTTTCTTTACCTAAATGACATTAACAGGGGATTAAGAAGGGAAAAAGGAATACACTTTGATTATAAGTCATACCAAGAAACGAGGAAAGGCTCATTCAAGTAGTTATAGACACTGATAATCAAATTGTCATTTGTAACACAGTCAATCTGTGGCCCTGGAAACTGCCCATTAATCAAGATTCCCTGTCACCAACATTGTCAAAAACAGAGTGTTAAAATCACCTCAATAAGAATCCATAAAATTTCAACAAACATACATTTAAAGAATGAGCTTTACCTGTTGTTTGACGCCCAAAGGGTAAATGTCTACATAAGTGATTTTTCAAGTGTAATATCGATAAGGATTGTCACAATATATACTTTGTAGAGTAACTAACACAAGAATAGTGAGAATGGNTGTACCACTTAGATTACTACAAACGTGATATTCGATTTAATTCTCTATATATTATATTACAACATAGACACATAACTTATAGCATACCACACAGACAACTACAAATAAAAGTCAATGAAAATATAGTAGTACAGTTTTATCAACACATTAGTCATCATCTGTTTCTTCTTCAAACTCTTCCTCATCATCCTCCTCATTTTCAATACAACTTTTACTTTTCCCATAAAATCAAGGATGTAAAAACCAGTTCTTGCTGGAACATATCATATCAATTTATTATTGACCCAAAAGTATGAAAATCAAGGTACCGGTCAAAAAAGAATTACCATATCAAAATTCCTTAAGAGAAAGAAAAATAAAAAGAAAAGAGAATGTTTACCTGAACAAAGATAAGAATAATGGTGTAGACAAAGTGCAAAAATAGTAAAAATAAGGGCTTTCGTGTGAGAATCTTGCGGAGAAGCAAACATAAACGGAATGAAGTTGAGAGATACTTTGAATTTCTTGGCAATTTTTTAAGTTCTACAACAAAGGTTTTTGCCCAATTTCGAAATTTCTTCTATTTGCTATCAGATGTCTATGTTCTCATTGCATATGAGCCTTAAATTCATGCATAATGAGTTGTATTGGAAGGAAAAATCACATAAAAGTTTATGGATTTTATGTACATATGGAACTCGTTAGGCTTTCTTACTAAATAAATGATTAGCTAGAATCTTCATATAGGAACGGAAACCTTTAANAGGAAGAATCACATAAAATTTTATGGATTTTATGTACATATGGAACTCGTTAGGCTTTCTTACTAAATAAATGATTAGCTAGAATCTTCATATAGGAACGGAAACCTTTAAGATTCCTTTATATGCAGCTTCTATATGGATTAATCGCCTTTTCTCAATGATATCCCTTATCTATAAAAAGAAGGCCACTTATTGTACGAAACCATATCCTTAAGGTTGCAAAATTGATTGGATATCTTACCATAGACTCTTGAAGTGAATTATTTTTGTTGTAATATGTTTTTGTCTGTGTTAGTAACAGCGTTTTCAAGCTTTCCTTGTTCTGTTGGCTGTTGCCAAAACAGGGTGCCCTTTGATATGTCTAGTAGGCAAGATTCAGATATTGATGATGATTTCCGTGATCTTTACAAGGAATATACTGGCCCCCTTAGATCCAACACAACTAAGGCACAAGAGATAACAGTGACAAAAAAAAGGTCTCATGCTGGTTCCGATGAGGCAGAGGACGCCCCCGACCCCAATGCTGTCCCGACGGTCTTTACTAGCAGGGAAGCAAAAGTTTGGGAAGCTAAATCTAAAGCTACTGGGAGAAACTGGAAGAAAATGAAGGAGGAAGGATTGATTTGTTAAATATGTGGAGAGTCAGGCCACAATTTTACCTGGAAGAATGTTTACCTGAAGAAAGATAAGAACAATGGTGTAGACAAAGTACAAAAATAGTAAAAATAAGTGCTTTCGTGTGAGAATTTTGCAGAGCAGCAAACATAAACGGAATGAAGTTGAGAGATTCTTTGAATTTCTTGGAAATTTCTGAAGATCTACAACAAAAGATTATGCCCAATTTCAAATTTGTTTCTATTTGCTATCATATGTCTATGTTCCCATTGCATATGAGCCTTAAATTCATGTATAATTTGTTGTATTGGAAGGAAGAATCACGTTGTTGAAGATGAGAGCAAGTGGCGACTTTGATAGAGGGGAGAGAATGTGAAGATTTGTACCCTAGATAAACTTTAAAAAACTAGCAACGAAAATAGCGAAGGATAAATTTCTGTCGCTAATAATAACTTGGAAAATTTATTTTTAAGAATCTAGTGACCAAATTTCCGCCGCAACTAATTTTGAAATTTTTTTTCTAAGTAAAATAAAAGAAGCGACAGAATTTCGTCGCTAATTTCGTTGCTATGTTCTAATAATTTTGCCGCCCCATTTTTGTAGGTAAAATAAAGGCGCCAATTTTTAGCGACATATATAAATATTTGTCGTTAATCTATCGCTATATTTCATACTAAATCTTTTGTAACTTATTTGGCGATAGACTATAAAATTCGTCGCTAATCCGTCATAATTTAGCTACGGAATATGGCTTGTCGCTAAAATCCGTCGCTAAACACTATTTGTTTTGTAGTGGATATATTTATCACTTAGTTCGAGTTCAGGATGTGAAAGTAGAGTCACCAACCATTCAATTTATCCCCGTGATTAATGCGTTTCCCGATGTATTCTCGATGAGCTTCCGGGTCTTCCGCCAGAGTGAGAAATTGAGTTTGCTATTGACATATTACCAGATACTAAGCCAATATTTATTCCTCCCTGTAGAATGGCACCTGCAGAACTGAGAGAGTTGAAAGAACAACTAAGGGAATTTCTTGAAAAGGCTTTATCAGACCTAGGACATCAACATGGGGAGCACCTGTGTTATTTGTGAGGAAGAAAGATGGTTCCTTGCGGATGTGTATTGATTATAGACAGTTGAATAAGGTGATAATCAAGAATAAGTACCCGCTCCCGAAGATCGATGATTTATTTGATTAGTTGCAAGGTGCCAAGTATTTTTCAAAGATAGACTTGAGTTCCGGGTACCATTAGGTAAGAGTTAAGGAGAACGATATTCCGTAGACAGCATTCAGGACCAGATACGGGCACTTCGAGTTTCGTGTTATGTCATTCAGATTGACTAATGCCCAGGCAATATTCATGGACTTGATGAACCGAGTGTTCAGACCCTTCTAGATCTATTCGTGATTATATTTATTGATTATATATTGTTGTATTCTCGTTCAGAAACTGAGCATGCATATCATTTGCGTACTGTGCTCAAGTTCTACAAAAAAGAAAGTTGGATGCAAAATTCTCTAAATGTGAATTCTTGTTGCATTCTGTAGCTTTCCTTGGGCATATTATTTCAGGTGAAGGTATCCGGTTGATACACCAAAGATTGAGGCAATAAAGACTTGGCCTAGACCTACAACACTGATGGAGGTTCGTAGCTTTCTCGGTTTGGAAAGTTATTATAGGAGATTCGTAAAAGAATTTTCTTCCCTTTCAGCACCATTGATAAAGTTGACTCAAAAGTGAGCTAAGTTTCAATGGATTGGTGCTTGCGAACGGAGTTTCTAGGCATTGAATGAAAGATTAACTTCAACACCGGTTCTGACGCTCCCAGAGGAGACCGATGGTTATGCTATCTATTGTGACGCTTCGGGCATTTGATTGGGTTGTGTACTGATGCAACATGGTAAGGTTGTAGCTTATGCTTCTAGAAAACTTAGAAAGCACAAGAAGAATTACCCGAACCATGATTTAGAGTTAGCCGCGATGATTCATGCACTAAAGATGTGGAGGCACTACTTGTATGGCATTCATGTTGATATCTATACGGATCATAAGAGCCTTCAGTATATCTTCAAGCAAAAGGAATTATATTTACATAAGAGGAGATGGTTGGAGCTACCAAAAGACTAGGACGTTGATATTTTATACCATCCAAGGAAGGCGAATGTAGTCGCCGATGCCCTAAGTCGTAGATCTATGGGTAGCATGCCATATTTACAACCAGAGAAGAGTGGGATAGCCCACGACATTCATCAGCTACCTAGTCTAGGAGTTCGATTACTGGACTCAGGTGATACTGGAATTACTATTCAGGACACGACAACATCCTCTTTAGTAACTGAAGTGAAGGAATGCCAGTACGAGGATCCTGTGTTAGCTCATTATACGGATACAAACCCTCAGAAGGAGAAGACACCATTTGAGATTACAGAAGATGGGGTCCTTAGATATCAAGGACGATTTTTGTGTCCCTAATGTTGCGGGGCTACATCGGCAGGTTATGGGAGAAACTCACTACTCTCGTTATTCTATCCATCGAGGAGCAACAAAGATGTATCAGAATATCAGGGAAATATATTGGTGGGACGGAATAAAAAAGGATATAGCAGAGTTTGTTGCTAAGTACCCTAACTGTCAGCAGCTTAAGATTGAGCATGAAAACCCCGATGGATTATTGCAGGCTATAGAGATTCCTACTTGGAAGTGGCAAGTAATCAATATGGATTTAATCGTAGGCTTAACTCGTACACAGCGTAAGTTCAATTCTATATGGGTGATTCTTGATAGACTTACAAAATCAACCCATTATCTTCCCATTAGAACTACATATTCCACAGAGGATTATGCAAGGCTTTACATTGAGGAAGTAGTACGACTTCATGGTATCCCTATATCTATTATCTCGGATAGAGGTGCTCAGTTTACATCTAATTTTTGGAGGTCCTTCCCAAAAGGATTGGGGGCTCAGGTAAGTTTTAATACAGAATTTCATCCCCATACAGACATATAGGCTTAGCGTACTATTCAGACACTTGAGGATATGTTACGGGCTTGTGTGATAGACTTCAAGGGTAGCTGGGATGATCATTTGCCGCTTATTGAATTCGCATATAATAATAGCTATCATTCCAGTATTTAGATGGCTCCATACGAAACTCTTTACGGACGGAAGTGTAGGTTGCCTATAGGATGGTTCGATGTTGGGGAAACTAAGTTAGTAGGACCAGAGTTCGTACAACTGGCAATCGAGAAGATTAAGTTTATACAGGAAAGGCTATTAGCAGCTTAAAGTCATCAGAAGTCTTATGCAGATAATCGACGACCAAACTTAGAGTTTCAGGTTGACGATTGGGTATTCCTATGAAAGGCGTTATGAGGTTAAAAGAAAACTTAGCTCTCGATACATTGGACCATATAAGATCATACACAAGGTAGGCCAAGTAGCATATGAGTTAGACTTGCCTTCTGACTTGGAGTCTATACATCCAGTCATTCATGTGTCTATGCTCCGTAAATGTATCGGAGATCCTTCCACAGTCGTATCAGTTGACGATGTTAAGGTCACAGAGCAACTATCATATGAGGAAACTCCCATTGCTATACTAGATAGACACGTTCGAAGATTGAGGACTAAAGACGTAGCTTCGGTGAAAGTACTTTGGAGAAACAATAATGTGGAAGAAATGACTTGGGAAGCCGAAGAAGACATGAAGTTTACATATCCTCACTTGTTCCCTCTTCTAGAGGAGGATCAGACTGATATACCATAACCTTAAGGTGCGTGTATGGATTCTTGTGTTAGTTATTGTCATTGGTCGTGTGAGGCCATTGTTGTTATTAATGATCGTGGTCCTAATTTGCATTGAGTTATTGAGTTTTCTACAGGAAGGGACGGTAGTAGTATAGTTACAAAGGCGACTCTGCCAAAATTTATATAGATCCTGGGGAGTTAAACATTCGTAGATGAATGTTTCTAAGGTTGGAAGGATGTTATATTTTACATTTTCTTACATTAAAGTTTCGTCGTAAGTTAATCGACGTAGACTCGGGAATGAGATATTTTTTGAGATGATAAGAATTTATGCTCTTTATAACAGGTGATAAGTAAGTGCCGTGAAGTTTAGAAGAGGGCAGACGAATCAAAGAAAATGTTTTTCATTGAAAGTTGTTAATTTGGGATAAAATACGGTCAGAGCTATAATACCCGGTGTTTATGGACTAGTACCATACAAGGTACCACATGACCATGATAGTAAGGTGTACAAGCTATGTTAAAAGTGAGTAGTATTTTAAGTAATTTGGGATAATTCTTAATAATGCGGATAATTAAGTAATTATTGATTTTTAGTGGGGGATTAAATAATTAATTAGAATTGAGGATAAGCTTAATGGATCCCCACCCCCCCACATGGCATAAAGGGAAAGATGACTCAAAGACCAAACAATGACTCTTTGATTTATGAAATTATGTGGCATATTTAGAGGAATTTGTTGGCCATGTCATCATACAAAGTGGGGCTCACAACACATAATGTTAAGAGCTTTTCCTACATTATTAAGTGAGATACACAAGCTTGCTAGTAACGGATGAGATTCTCAACAAGACTTCATATGAAACCTTATAACGCTACAACAGCGTGATGTGCGATTCTATGAGAGCATGGTACAATCTTTCTCAAGAATATCATACGGATTTTTCCCTACTTCGATCCGCCGTTACGTATTTTTTTCGCAAAAGACGTGGGTTAGAGGGATTGTTAAGAGAATTGGCTCAGGAAAGTTAAGGCTATCCCTTCTTTCTTTTTGGCATGATTCATACGATACAAATGAAATGAGCAAACACACAGCTTTCATAAATGACTCTATTCATTGAAGTACCAGGGGTGCCTATGTTCTTGATTCCCCATGTGAATTATTATTATATCTTTTGTTCATGGGTCCTAGAAAAATACATAGTTGATAAAGTTTATCCGAAAGGCATATTGATCTTATGACATTCCGAGAAATCTTATTAACGTACTTCTTATGCATTTCATTCATTTATACATGTACATTGACCCATGACCAGATAGTGTTATATACATGTATATTATATGTATATGGGATATGGAAAAAGGTTACGGCGTTATATACGCATCACCGCCTGATCAGTTGGTATGTGTTGATGATTTCGCCCATAGAGGCTGAGATGATATGATGGGATGCCCTCAGAGGTTTGATGATGTTATGTACACCTATACCTATGCATGATACGACATTTATACCCACGTGCATGACATTATAAATGTTTCATAATTCACAAAGTTATTTAGACTTACATGTGGAATTTTTTACTCCACATTTCATCTATGTCTTTATGTGCTAATTTTCATGCCTTACATACTAAGTACATTATTTGTACTGATGCCCCTATTTCCCGGGGAATGTGTTTCATCTCCGCAGGTACAGGTAGACAGGCTGACTGTAACACCCCGAAAAATTTCAAAGTACTTAAGTGGTAAGCCTGGCAAATTTTGCAAAGAAAATAATATTTCATGGTGTCGGACTAGGCTTACGTGTTTGAGGATTGTAGAAATTTTTCGCGGCGAGCTTGCGATTGGAAAGTAATGCACCGGAAAGTAAAGAAATATTTTTGGGTTGAACAATGCACCGGAAAGTAAAGAAATATTTTGGCGGAAAAGTGTATTTCTGCGGTCCATTATGCGATCGGAGAATCACTCTGCGAACTACATAATGGCCGCAGAGTGAAGCAGTTAATTGGGCCAATTGGAAGCAATTATGCATTCAACTATGCAACTGCATAACTGTTATGCGGTGCATTATGTGACCGCATAACGGTTATGCGGACCGCATAGTGACCGCATACACAGACAGTTCTTTTGGCTACCTTGTAACCAACTATGCGACCGATATGCGGTCCGCATATCGGTTATGCGGCCGTATACCTTGTTCCGGAGCTCCATTTTTGGGTTTCTAAAACCCGACCCTATATCGTTAAATACACTCTATTATCTGATATTTTAGAGTGAGAGACGGTGCCCTAGAGTGAGAAGGTGTTCTCCAATATTTGTCCTTCAATTCTTGCCCAAGTTTTGGAAGATTAAGAAGGGAAAACTCACTAGGTCTTCATCCTAGAGGTAAGATTCTACACCCTCACTCTCACTTTCAAATTTTATGTAGAATTGGATAATTAGCAAGATAATTTATGGGCAGTAGGGTTGTTTATTTACATGCATGTGATATCAAGGGGTGTAGGAAGATTGTTGAACTAGGCATGGTAAATATTGGGTTGTGGGATGATGGAATTATCCATAAAAAGGGCCTTGAAACCTTAATACACACCTAGTATTTGATAAAATGCTCAAATGAGCTAGGACCATAATCTTCTTCCTAATTTTGGTTCAATTTGTTATATTTCTAAAATAGACTGAAGTTGTTAAGAATTTCGGAACATTTAGAGTGTAAGGAATCTCAAGTGAGGTATGTTGGCTAAACTCTTCTTTAAGAATTAGAATTCCGAATATCCTTGTAACTTCTGAGATGTTGATTATAAATGGAGTATTCCGATAGGTTTTGCGGTAAAGATATATGTTTGATTCGTGTTTCAAATGCTCTTATCATATTGCATTATAAATTGAGGATGTGTCCCAAACTATGGATTATCTATCCACATGTTATAATTTCTAGTCGTGATTTATGTGAAAGTTATTATGCCAAGTTGTGTAGAGATTGTGATTGTGATACACCTCCACCCACATACATTGGGGTGAGGTGGCATGGCCGCTTTGTGTGGATATTATGGTATAGATATTGTAATTTTGATATACCTCCACCCGCACATATATATATTGGAGTGAGGCGGCATGACCGCTTTGTGTAGGGATTATGATATTGTGAGACTGCACCTCCAGCCGCTTACATTGGGGCAAGGTGGTACGACCGCTTTGTGTATGGTTTTGATATTGTTGTGGCACCACCACCCGCATACATTGGGGTGAGGCGGCATAGCCATTTTGTGTTGGTATTGGTATCGTTGATGCATTTCCACCCGCATACATTGGGGTGAGGCGTCATAGCCGCTTTGTGTAGGTTCTTGGTACTGTGGTTATACATCTACCCTCGTACATTGAGGTGAGGCGGCAAGGCCTCTTTATTTGAGTTGTGGTATTGTACGTACACCTCCACCTACATACATCGGGTGAGGCGGCGGGGCCGCTTTATGTGAAGATGGTTATAGAGGATCTCATCTTAAATCCTATAAATGTTGTTTATATATTTTAATAAGCTTGCTATGGTTGAGACAGTTATCTATATTATTCTATTGCCGCACTAGTTCATCATAATTATCTTGTATTTCTAAATTCTTAAATTGGTGTTTAGTTTTTATACTAGTACTATTCGACGGTACTAACGTCCCTTTTGCCGGAGGCGCTGCATCTTTAAATAGATGCAGGTGGTTCCACAGTAGGAGACATTGATCAGTGATAGTAGTACACCTTCTTCCCAGCTGACTTGGTGAGCCCCACTTCATCCCGGGGCCATGTATCTTTTGTTTTTTATGTATTATGGTTGAGGTATAGCCGGGGCCTTCTTGCCGACATTATCATTGTACTCTTCTTTATCTATAGAGGCTCCGTAGACATAGTGTGGGTTATATATTGGTACTGGGACAGACAAACTATGCTATGTTGTAGTTGTATTACTTTTCCATTAGAGACTTTAAAAATGGTGAAACTTATGGTAAGAAATTGGTAAATGCAGACACGACCACTTTATTGTTTAATTAAGGAAAACATATATTCGCTTTATTCATGAATGAGTTTGGGTAGAAGAAATCTAACAGGCTTGCTCTGTCAGGTTCACTCGGTTGAGCGCCGGTTACGCTTCACTGTTTTGGGGCGTGACAAACTTGGCATCAGAGCCTAAGGTTTTAAAGTGTCCTAGGATGTCTCAGAGCCGTGTCTAGTAGAGTCCTTATTATCGGTGTGTTGTCGACCACATCTATAATTAGGATGCTACATGGGCATTTAGGAATAATATCCTTCTTTCATGTTCTTGATCGTGCGATAAAGCTGGTTGTAAGACTATTCCTCCTTTAACTCCTGCATTGCTCTAATTATCAGTACATGGCACCTAAGAAGAAGGCAAGAACTAGCCAAAGAGCCAATGTCACCCCAGGAGTGACAGTTGACCCTATAATTGATGATGCGGGTGAGCACCCGAGGAGTGAGAATATTCCTCCAGTTACTACATTGCCTAACTCTACTACAACTTATCAGACCGCACCTATCCCTACACCTACAGAAGGTGCAACAGTTCCTCCAACTGATGTTCCAGTTCTATTTCCAGCTCCAGCTTCCAATTCCGGTGTGTCTGATATTGATATTAGGGGAGCCATACAAATGTTGACACAGATAGTGGCTTCTCAGGCCCAGATGTTGAGTGTTGGGCCTGCTCCTTCCAGTCATCCAGGAGAATCCGCTAGTTCCAGGGTGAACAAGTTTCTTCAATTAGATCCTCCAGTGTTTACGATTACTGATCCCGATGAGGACCCCCAGGACTTCGTTGATAAGATGCACAAAACTCTCTGGGTTATGCATGCTACAGAGATGGAGGGAGTAGAGTTGGCCTCTTACCGCCTGAAAGGGGTGGCCTATTCTTGGTTTGAGTTGTGGGAGGAATACCGTAAGGAGGGAAGCCCTCCGGCAAGGTGGGTGAGTTCAAAGATGCCTTTATGGATCATGTTTTGCCTGCCGAAACTAAGGTAGCTCATGCCGCTGAGTTTGAAATCCTGAAGCAGGGTAGTATGAATGTGTGGGAGTACCATATGGAGTTTGCGCGCTTGTCCAAGTATGCTATTCACATGTTGCCCACTATGGAGGCTAGAGTACGCCGGTTTGTGCAGGGCCTTAGCCCCTTGGTTATCAATGAGGCCTCTGCAGCTGCCTTAAATTCCGATATGAACTATGGTAAGATGGTGGCATTTGTTCAAGCCACAGAGACCCGAAAATCAAAGAATATAATGGAGCGTCAGAGTAGCAGCAAGGCCCGGTCCGCAGGCAACTTTGGTGGTTCTTCCGGTGGTAGTGGTGGTAGGTCGACATTTAGGGGAGCAACATCAGGACCATCCCAATCATTCGCCCAGTCTTCGATGGGTGCATAATCATCTGGACCTAGTTAGGGTAATAGAGGACCCCACCAGCAGGGTCGGCCCGACAGAAGGTTTCAGCAGTGGAGGCTTCTATGCCCTAAGTGTGGGAGGATGCACTTTGGGTCCTGTTTCATGGACCTACCAGTATGCTATGGGTGTGGTTTGCGGAGTCGCATTCAGAGAGATTGCCGCTCGTCCCGCCGAAATATGGGCAGAGGCAAGGCACAGCCAGCTAATTCTGTAGCTACTGCATCCACAACACCTCCAGCTCGAGGCATACCAGCACCCGCAGGGCGTGGGGAAGCTAGAGGTGGTGCACAAAATTCAGGTGAAGCCAGCAGATTTTATGCTATGCGGAGACGTCGGGAATCAGAGGCTTCTCCAGATGTTGCCATAAGTATATTGACTGTCCAATCTCATGATGTATATTCTCTTATTGATCCCGGTTCCATTTTTTCATATGTCACTCCTTATGTTGCTATGGAATTTGGGATAGAACTAGAATAGTTTTATGAGCCGTTCTCTGTATCTACTCCGATTTATAGGGATTGTGTTGTCACATTGCATGGTCGAGACACCGTGGCCGATATTAGTTAATTGAGACTGGTCGATTTTGATGTGATAATGGGGATAGATTGGCTTTATTCTTGTTTTTCCAAGCCTGATTGCCGAACCAGGACTGTTAGGTTCGAATTTCCAAATGAGCCGGTTATTGAGTGGAAGGGTGATGATGTAGTGCCAAAGTGTAGGCTTATTTCCTACCTTAAGGCCACAAAGATGATAAACAAGGGATGTATTTACCATTTGGTTCGGGTTACGGACACCGATGCTGAGGCACCTACACTTGATTCCGTGCCGTTTGTGAATGAATTTCCAGGAGTCTTTTCGGATGAACTCCTTGGGATCCCACCAGACAGGGAGATTGATTTTGGAATTGATGTGATACCAGACACACATCCTATATCAATTCCACCCTATAGAATGGCACCATCAGAATTGAAAGAGCTAAAGGAAAAATTAAGAGATTTGTTAGAAAAGGGTTTTATCCAGCCAAGTATGTCGCCTTAGGGCGCACCGGTCCTTTTTGTAAGAAAGAAAGATGGGTCACTGAGAATGTGTATTAACTATCGACAACTTAATAAGGTCGCAATCAATGCCAAGGATAGATGACTTGTTTGATCAACTGCAAGGTGCCAGGTACTTCTCCAAGATTGATTTAAGATACGGGTATCACCAATTAAAGTTCAGGGAGCGGGATAGTCCGAAAATAGCTTTTAGAAACCGGTATGGGCATTTTGAATTTTTGGTAATGTCTTTTGAGCTAACAAATGCCCCAGCAACCTTCATGGATCTTATGAATCACGTTTTCAAGCCATTCCTCGATTCCTTTGTGATAGTGTTTATTGACGATATTCTTGTATATATATGAAATCGAGAGGACCATGCCGGTCACCTCAGGGCAGTGTTGCAGACTCTGTATCAACACCAGTTGTATGCGAAAGTTTTGAAATGTGAATTTTGGCTCGAGTCTGTCACATTCTTGGATCATGTTGTCTCTAGTGAGGGGATTAAGTTTGATCCTCAGAAAATTGCGACTGTGAAGAATTGGCCGAGGCCGATAACTCCAACAGAGATTCGTAGTTTCTTAGGCTTAGCTGGATATTACAGAAAGTTTGTGGAGGGCTTTTCTACTCTTGCCTCTGCATTGACTAAATTGACGCAGAAGGCAATTAAGTTCCAATGGTCAGATGCTTGTGAAAAGAGTTTCTAGGAATTGAAAACAAGATTGATTACGACGCCGGTGTTGACTCTACTAGAGGGTATAGATGGATATATGGTATATTGTGATGCTTCAAGAATCAGGCTTGGGTGTGTATTAATGCAATATGGGAAGGTGATAGCTTATGCTTCTAGGCAACTAAAGAATCATGAGAAGAACAATCCAACACATGATTTAGAACTTGCGGCAGTGGTATTTGCATTGATAATTTGGCGTCATAATTTATATGGGGTCCATGTTGATATATTCACGGACCATAAGAGCCTTCAATGTATTTTCAAGCAGAAGGAATTAAATTTGAGGCAGAGAAGATGGCTTGGGTTACTCTAGGACTATGACATTGATATTCTATATCATCCTGGAAAGGCCAATGTTGTGGCTGATGCTCTTAGCCGGAAATCTATGGGTAGTTTGGCTCACTTGGAGGCATATCAGAGGCCATTAGCCAAGGAAGTTCAACGATTGGCTAGTTTGGGAGTTCGTCTTGCGGACTCTAGTGAATGAGGGGCAATTGTGCAAAATATGGATGAATGATCACTTGTTGTGGAAGTCAAAGAGAAGCAATACAACAATCCATTATTGGTGCAGTTAAAAGAGGGGATTCATAAACATAAGACCATGGCCTTTTCTCTTGGCATGGATGATGGTACACTAAGGTACCAAGGGTGACTCTGTGTTCCAAATGTGGATGATCTCCAGGAAAGAATTATGACTGAAGCTTACACTTCTAGGTATTCCGTTCACCCAGGTTCTACCAAAATGTATCATGATCTTAAGGAATTCTATTGGTGGAATGATATGAAGAGGAATGTGGCGAATTTTGTGGCAAGATGTTCAAATTGTCAGCAAGTGAAGGCCGAACACCAAAGGCCTGGTGGGTTGGCACAGAACATAGAAATTCCAATGTGGAAATGGGAAATGATTAATATGGACTTTGTGGTAGGATTACAGCACAGTCTGCACAAGTTTGGCGCAATTTGGGTGATTGTGGATCGACTCACAAAATCAGCACACTTTTTGCCTGTTAAGTCTACCGACACAGTGGAGCAGTATGCTTAGTTGTATATCAAAGAAATAGTCAGGTTGCATGGCACCCCAATTTCCATCATTTCTAATCGCGGGGAATAATTCACTGCTAATTTTTGGAAGAAATTTCAGTAAGGTTTGGGTACTCAAGTGAATCTTAGTACAGCCTTTCACCCGCAGACTGACAGGCAGGCAGAGCAGACTATTCGGACGCTTGAGGATATGTTGTGCGCTTGTGTTATAGACTTCAAAGGTAGCTGGGATAATCATTTACCACTCATAGAATTTGCATATAACAATAGCTATCATGCTAGCATTCAAATGGCACCGTTCGAGGCTTTATACGGTAGGACATGTAGATCTCCCATTGGGTGGTTTGAAATTGGAGAAGCAGAGTTAATAGGGCCGGACCTCGTGCATCAGGCTATGGAAAAAGTTAAAATCATTAAGGAGCGGTTAAAGGCTGCTCAGATTCGTCAGAAATCCTATTCGGTTGTTCGTCGTAGAGATTTGGAATTCAAAGAAGATGATTGGGTATTTTTGAAAGTTTTCCCCATGACGGGTGTAATGCGATTTGGTAAGAAAGGGAAATTGAGTCCGAGGCATGTCGGACCGTACAAAATCATTTAAAGGATTAGTGAGGTAGCATACAAGCTTGAGCTACTACCTGAGGTGTCATTAATACACCCGGTGTTTCATGTGTCTATGTTAAAGAAAGTAGTTAGAGACCTTACAGTCATTGTTCCGGTTGAGAATATTGAGTTAAATGAAGAATTGACTTATGAAGAGATTCCAGTTCTATTATTGATCGGCAAGTCCGAAAGTTGAGAAACAAAGAAATTACATCCGTGTTAGTGCTATGGCAAAACCAACTGGTTGAACAGGCTACTTGGGAGGCCGAAGAAGAAATGAAGAAAACGTATCCTTATCTATTTGAATAACCATGTAATTATGAGTTGCGCCTTATGAATATGCTAAGAGATATTCCTATGAAATATGTATGACTTGTACATTTGGTGTTAAGGGTGTTCCGTTCTGGTAATATAATTTCTTTTGAGGCCACAATTGGTGTTTTTTTTTAATTATGTTACCTTGTTCGATTATGTATATGCTGTTAGGATGTGTTTCAAGGGCTCTCTGACATGTGGATAAGCCTAATTACAAGAGAAACTCTGGTGAAATATTTGAAAATTTAGGGAGTTAGTCAAATTTGGGGCTGTTAGTTTGTGGTATAAAACAAACTAAATTGCAAAAGATGCTAATGATGAATTTTTACCCTCATTCGAGGACAGATGATCCCAAGCGGGAGAGAATGTAACACATCGGAAAATTGCAAAGTACTTAAGTGGTAAGCCCGGTAAATTTTGCAAAGAAAATAATGTTTCATGGTGTCGGACTAGGCTTACGTATTTGAGGATTGTAGAAATTCTTCGCGGCAAGCTTGCGATCGGAAAGTAATGCACTGGAAAGTAAAGAAATGTTTTTGGGTTGAACAATGCACCGGAATTAAAGAAACATTTTTGGCGAAAAAGTGCATTTCTGCGGTCCATTATGCGGTCGCAGTATCACTCTACGGACCGCATATTGGCCGTAGAGTGAGGCAGTTAATTGGGGCAATTGGAAGCAATTATGCGGTCGACTATGCGACCACATTACTGTTATGCGGTGCATTATGCGACCGCATAACGGTTATGCGAACCGCATAGTGACCGCATACATAGACAGTTCTTTTGGCTACTTTGTAACCAAGTATGCGACCGATATGCGGTCCGCATATCGGTTATGCAATCTCATACCTTGTTCCGGATCTGCATTTTTGGGTTTTTAAAACCTGACCCTATTTCGTTAAATACACTCTTTGGGTCATTTTTTGAGCTATTATCTAACATTTTAGAGTGAGAGAGGGTGCCCTAGAGTGAGATGGTGTTCTCCAATATATGTCCTTCAATTCTTGCCCAAGTTTGGGAAGATTAAGAAGGGAAAACTCACTAGGTCTTCATCTTAGAGGTAAGATTTTACACCCTGACCCTCACTTTCGAATTTTGTGTAGAATTGGATAATTAGCAAGATAATTGTTGGGCAGTAGGGTTGTTTATTTACATGCATGTGATATCAAGGGGTGTAGGAAGATTGTTGAGCTAGGCATGGTAAATATTGGGTTGTGGGATGACGGAATTATCCATAAAAAGGGCCTTGAAACCTTAATGCACACCTAGTGTTTGATAAAATGCTCAAATGAGCTAGAACCATAATCATCTTCCTAATTTAGGTTCAATTTGTTATATTTCTAAAATAGATTGAAGTTGCTAAGAATTCCGAAACATTTAGGGTGTAAGGAAGCTCAAGTGAGATATGTTGGCTAAACTCTTCTTTAAGAATTGGAATTCCTAATATCCTTGTAAGTTAAGAGATGTTGATTATAAATGGAGTATTCCGATAAGTTTTGTGGTAAAGATATATGTTCGATTCATGTTTCAAATGCTCTTATCATAATGCATTATAAATTGAGTATGTGTCCCAAACTATGGATTTTGTATCCACATGTTATAATTTCTAGTCATGATTTATGTAAAAGTTATTATGCCAAGTTGTGTAGAGATTGTGATTGTGATACACCTCCACCCGCATACATTGGGGTGAGGCGGCATGACCGCTTTGTGTGTGGATTATGGTATAGAGATTGTGATTGTGTTATACCTCCACCCGCAGATATATATATTGGGGTGAGGCGGCATGACCGCTTTGTGTAGGGATTATGATATTGTGGGACTGCACCTCCACCCGCTTACATTGGGGTGAGGCGGTACGACCGCTTTGTGTATGGTTTTGGTATTGTTGTGGCACCACCACCCGTATACATTGGGGTGAGGCGGCATAGCCGCTTTGCATTGGTATTGCTATCGTTGATGTATTTCCACCCGCATACATTGGGGTGAGGCGGCATAGCCGCTTTGTGTAGGTTCTTGGTATTGTGGTTTTACATCCACCCGCGTACATTTAGGTGAGGCNGTATCCACATGTTATAATTTCTAGTCGTGATTTATGTGAAAGTTATTATGCCAAGTTGTGTAGAGATTGTGATTGTGATACACCTCCACCCGCATACATTGGGGTGAGGCGGCATGACCGCTTTGTGTGTGGATTATGGTATAGAGATTGTGATTGTGTTATACCTCCACCCGCAGATATATATATTGGGGTGAGGCGGCATGACCGCTTTGTGTAGGGATTATGATATTGTGGGACTGCACCTCCACCCGCTTACATTGGGGTGAGGCGGTACGACCGCTTTGTGTATGGTTTTGGTATTGTTGTGGCACCACCACCCGTATACATTGGGGTGAGGCGGCATAGCCGCTTTGCATTGGTATTGCTATCGTTGATGTATTTCCACCCGCATACATTGGGGTGAGGCGGCATAGCCGCTTTGCATTGGTATTGCTATCGTTGATGTATTTCCACCCGCATACATTGGGGTGAGGCGGCATAGCCGCTTTGTGTAGGTTCTTGGTATTGTGGTTTTACATCCACCCGCGTACATTTAGGTGAGGCAGTAGGGCCGGTTGATTTGAGTTGTGGTATTGTACGTACACCTCCACCTGCATATATCAGGTGAGTCGGTGGGGCCGCTTTGTGTGAAGATGGTTATAGAGGATCTCATCTTAAATCCCATAAATGTTATTGATAGCATTTAATAAGCTTGCTATGGTTGAGACGGTGATCTATATTATTCTATTTCCACACTGGTTCATCATAATTATCTTATATTTCTAAATTCATAAATTGGTTTTTAGTTTTCATACTAGTACTATTCGACGGTACTAACGTCCTTTTTGTCGGGGGCGCTATATCTTTAAATGGATGCAGGTGGTTCCAAAGCAGGAGACATTGATCAGTGATAGCAGTACACCTTCTTGCCATCTGACTTGGTGAGCCCCACTTCATCCCGAGGTCATGTATCTTTTGTTCTTTATGTATTATGGTTGAGGTATAGCCGGGGCCTTGTTGCCGTCATTATAATTGCACTCTTCTTTATCTATAGAGGCTCTATAGACATAGTGTGGGTTGTGTATTGGTACTGGGAAAGACAAACTATGCTATGTTGTGGTTGTATTACTTGTCCATTTGAGACTATAAAAATGGTGAAACTTATGGTAAGAAATTGGTAAATGCAGACACGACCACTTTATTATTTAATTAAAGAAAACATATATTCTCTTTATTCATAAACGAGTTTGGGTAGAAGAAATCTAACAAGCTTGCTCGGTCAGGTTCATCGGTTGAGCGCCGGCCGCGCTCTACGGTTTTGGGGCGTGACACTTATTCTTAGGATCCTTGATCAGCAAGAGTTAGTGTGCTCCATTTGATCCGGAGCTTCTTCGAGTTTTGGTACGATGTGTTTGTATACATATGTGGGTACAACGGGGCCCAGTCCCATCCTTTATACAGTTGTACACTTTATTAGAGGTCTGTAGACAGTCATGTATAGTTGGATAGTATGTGGCCTTGTTGGCTTCTAGTTTTGGATATATAGTTGTCTATAGAAGCCTTGTCGGCTCGCACTACCGTATTTCGCATGTATATGTATCTATGTCTTTTTGACATGTTTTCCTCACGTATTTGTCATGCCCCAAACTCGAGGAGTGCGACCAGCGCTCAATAGAGTGAACCCAGCCGTGAAGGCCTATTAGATTTCCTTCTACCCAACTCATCCATGAATAAGGATAATACATATTTTTGTTAATCAAACAATAAAGTAATCATGTCTGAAATACCGATTTCTTACCATTAGTTACTTCCCTTTTTAAGCCACAAATTTCACACACATTTCATAGTCTGAAGTAGAAATAGTAGTTCAAACACAACATAACTAGTTTGACTTCCCCAGCACCAATATACAACCCACACTATGTCTACAGAACCTTTAATAAGTACAAAAGAGTGTTATGATAATGCGGGAAACAAGGTCTGGGCTATACCTCAAACACAATACACAAGGAACAAAAGATATATGACCCCGAAGTGGAGTGGGGCTCACCTAGTCTTCTCGGAAGAGAGTGTACCGCTATCAAGGATCTGTGCCACCTACTATGGGACCACCTGCATCCATTAAAAGATGCAGCGCCCCCGGCAAAAGAGACGTGAGTACATGTGGAATAGTACTCTTATGAAAGTTAGACAGAACAACATTTAAAAATACGGTAACTCAAATAAAAGGCATTTAGAGTACATCCAAAGACTACAAAACATCACGTAGGTTCAAATATCAAGCCTTATTGTACTTGCATCATTCTAAACTTCTTTTAGGGTCACCTGAGCCATATGATCTATTCGTGGAACACATACAATATTGTAATTGAAACAACATGTACAAACGAGGACAACGAAGGTGACACCTATTATCTGCATTAATAATGCGTCTCGTTAAACCGTCCTTAGTATTCACATATCAAATTATACACTTATGCATTTCATACCGTGTACCTATACATCTCATACATAATGCACCTATGCGCTTCATAGACCGTCCACAAGATTTCATAACACAACATACCTATGCATTTTATAGACCGTCCACAGCATTTCATAACATAATATACCTATGCATTTCATAGACCGTCCACATCATTTCATACACACAACATACCTATGCGTTTCATAGACCGTCCACTGGATTGCATAACACAATATACCTATGCGTCTTATAGACTTTCCACAGTATTTTATAACACAATATACTTGTGCGTTTCATAGACCGTCCACAGTATTTCATAACACAATATACCTATGCGTCTTATAGACTTTCCACAGTATTTTATAACACAATATACTTGTGCGTTTCATAGACCGTCCACAGTATTTCATAACACAATATACCTATGCGTTTCATAGACCGTCCACAAGAATTCATAACACAATATACGTATGCGTTTAATAGACCGTCCACATGATTTCATAACACAATATACCTATGTGTTTCATAGACCGTCCACAGGATTTCATAACACAACATACCTATGCGTTTCATAGACCGTCCACAAGAATTCATAACACAATATACGTATGCGTTTAATAGACCGTCCACATGATTTCATAACACAATATACCTATGTGTTTCATAGACCGTCCACAGGATTTCATAACACAACATACCTATGCGTTTCATAGATTGTCCACAGGATTTCATAACTTAATATACCCATGCGTTTCATAGACCGTCCACAGGATTTCATAACACAACATACCTATGCGTTTCATAGACCATCCATAGGATTTCATAACATAATATACCTATCCGTTTCATAGACCGTCTATAGGATCTCATAACATAACATACCAATGCGTTTCATAGACCGTCTATAGGATCTCATAACATAACATACCAATGCGTTTCATAGACCGTCCACAGGATTTCATAATACAATATATCTATATGTTTCATAGACTGTCCACAGGATTTCATAACATAATATTCCTATGCGTTTCATAGACCGTCCACAGGATTTCATAATACAATATATCTATATGTTTCATAGACTGTCCACAGGATTTCATAACATAATATTCCTATGCGTTTCATAGACCGTCCATAGGGTTCATAACACAATATTCCTATATGTTTCATAGACCGTCCATAGGGTTCATTCATTATTCCTATTTTGGCAAACAGCCACAATTCATGTTCATACTACCGCTTACTTGTACTAGCCACGGGTGATCATAGGACATTAATGACATTATTATGTAAAGGAGATCAAACTCATCTCATAATATTCACACATTCTTTCATTTCATTGGCACTAATGGCCACATATGAAATTCTCATTCTAGGCACGATGGCCACATTTAGTATTCCATAGTCGCCCTTTTCACTTTCGAACATCATCATCATCAACAACAATAAGGCATTATAAATAAATGTTTTTAGTAAATATATGAGCAATTAAGAGTCTTAGGCACATAGTGGTTTTTCACAAAATTTGGCATAATATCCTTCGTTTGGACTTGAATTGAAGTCGTAATATTATTAACGCACAATCCATACTTTGAACATATTCTCAAATGATAACATAACATAGTAAAATCATCTTGGGATACATATTGTACATATATCATTCATCACAAGCTTATTCGGAATAGCCACTTTTATAATGAACAATTCGGGACTTTACATAAATTGCATGAATACCGTGGGATTTAGTTCAAGAGAGGAGTTTAGCCAACATACCTCATTGGAGCTTCCTTAACTCTAAAATGCTCCAGAAGTTTTAGCAACTTCGATCTATTTTAGAAATATAAGAAATTGAACCAAAATTAGGAGGATGATCATGGTTCTAGCTCATTTGAACATTTTATCAAACACTAGGTGTGCATTAAGGTTTCAAGGTCCTTTCATAGAGGATTTCATCATCCCACAACCCATTATTTACCATTCTTAGCTCATCAATCATCTTACACCCTTTGATAACACATGCATGCAAGATGGATAACTGGCCTGTAGACTTGTTCTGCGGTCGCATAATGTACCGCAAAACTGGTCTGTGGTCGCATAGCACCACAGAACTGGTCTATGGTCGCATAATGCAGTGCGGACTTTCGCCCAAACCGCCTCGCCCCTGCTTCATTCTGCGACCATTATGCGGTCCGCCGAGTGATTCAGCGGCCGCAAAGTGGGCCACAGAAATGTATTTTTCTGCCCAAATGTTTCCTTCACTTTCCATTGCATTGTTCAACCCAAAAAGGCCGACTAAGCCTATTAGATTTCCTTCTACCCAAACTCATCTATGAATAAGGATATTACATATTTTCGTTAATCAAACAATAAATTAATCATGTATGCAAGACCGATTTCTTACCATTAGTTACTTCCCTTTTTAAGTCTCAAATTTCACACACATTTTTCATACTATGAAGTGGAAATAGTAATTAAAACACAACATAACTAGTTTGACTTCCCCATCACCAATATACAACCCACACTAGGTCTACGGAGCCTCTAATAGGTACAAAAGAGTGTTATGATAATGCTGGCAATAAGGCCCCGGCTATACCTCAAACACAATACACAAGGAACAAAAGCTATATGACCCCGAAGTGAAGTGGGGCTGACCAAGTCTGCTGGAAAGAGAGTGTACCGCTATCATTGATCAATGCTGCCTGCTATGGGACCACCTGCATTCATTAAAAGATGCAGCGCCCTCGACAAAAGGGAGGCGAGTACATGTGGAATAGTACTCGTATGAAAGGAAGACAGAATAACATTTAAAAATATGGTAACTCAAATAAGAGACATTTAATGTACATCAAAAGACTACAAAACATCGCGTAGGTTCAAATATCAAGCTTTATTATACTGCATCATTCTAAAATTCTTTTAGGGTCACCGGAGCCATATGATCTATACGTGGAACACATAATATAATGTAATAGAAACAACATGTACCAACGAGTACAACGAAGGTGGAACCTATTGTCTGTATTAATAATGCCTATCATTAGACCATCCTTCGTATTCACATATCATATTATACACTTATGCATTTCATAGATCGTCCATTGTGTTTATTCATACAATACACCTATACATCTCACACACAATGTACCTATGCATTTCATAGACCATCCATAAGATTTGATAACACAACATATCTATGCGTTTCATATACCTTCCACAGGATTTCATAACACAACATACATATGCGTTTCATAGACCGTCCACCGAATTTCATAACACAACATACATATGCATTTCATAGACCGTCCACATGATTTCATAACACAATATACCTATGCATTTCATAGACCGTCCACAGAATTTCATAACAAAATATACCTATGCGTTTCATAGAACGTCCATAGGATTTCATAACACAATATACCTATGAGTTTCATGGACCGTCCACAGGATTTCATAACACAATATACCTATGTGTTTCATAGACTGTCCACAGGATTTCATAACACAATATACCTATGCGTTTCATAGACTGTCCACAGTATTTCATAACATAATGTACCTATGTGTTTCATAGACCGTCCACAAGATTTCATAACACAACATACATATACGTTTCGTAGACCGTCCACGGGATTTCATAACACAATATACCTATGCGTTTCATAGACCGTCCACAAGATTTCATAACACAATATACCTATGCGTTTCATAGACCGTCCACAAGATTTCATAACACAATATACCTATGCGTTTCATAGACCGTCCACAAGATTTCATAACACAATATACCTATGCGTTTCATAGACCGTCCACAAGATTTCATAACACAATATACCTATGCGTTTCATAGACCGTCCACAAGATTTCATAACACAATATACCTATGCGTTTCATAGACCGTCCACAAGATTTCATAACACAATATACCTATGCGTTTCATAGACCGTCCACAAGATTTCATAACACAATATACCTATGCGTTTCATAGACCGTCCACAAGATTTCATAACACAATATACCTATGCGTTTCATAGACCGTCCACAAGATTTCATAACACAATATACCTATGCGTTTCATAGACCGTCCACAAGATTTCATAACACAATATACCTATGCGTTTCATAGACCGTCCACAAGATTTCATAACACAATATACCTATGCGTTTCATAGACCGTCCACAAGATTTCATAACACAATATACCTATGCGTTTCATAGACCGTCCACAAGATTTCATAACACAATATACCTATGCGTTTCATAGACCGTCCACAAGATTTCATAACACAATATACCTATGCGTTTCATAGACCGTCCACAAGATTTCATAACACAATATACCTATGCGTTTCATAGACTGTCCACAGTATTTCATAACATAATGTACCTATGTGTTTCATAGACCGTCCACAAGATTTCATAACACAACATACATATACGTTTCGTAGACCGTCCACGGGATTTCATAACACAATATACCTATGTGTTTTGTAGACCGTCCAAAGGATTTCATAACACAACATACCTATGAATTTCATAGACCATCCACGGGATTTCCTAACATAATATACCTATGCGTTTCATAGACCGTCCACAGGATTTCATAACATAATATTCCTATGCGTTTCATAGACCGTCCATAGGGTTCATAACATAATATTCCTATGCGTTTCATAGACTGTCCATAGGGTTCATTCATAATTCCCGTTTTGACAAACGACCACAATTCATGTTCATACTACCGCTTACTTGTACTAGCCACAGGTGATCATGGGAAATTAATGACATTATTATGTAAAGTAGGTTAAACTCATCTCATAATGTTCACACATTCTTTCATTTCATTGGCACTATTGGCCACATATGAAATTCTCATTCTGAGCACGATGGCCACATTTATTATTCCATGGTCACCCTTTTCACTTTCAAACGCCATCATCATCATCAACAACAAGGCTTTATAAATTAATGTTTTTAGTAGACATGTGAGCAATTAAGAATCTTAGGCACATAGAGGTTTTACACAAAATTGGGCATAATATCCTTCGTTTGGACTTGACTTGAAGTCACAATATTATTAACGCACAACCCATTCTTTGAACATATTCTCAAATGATAACATAACATAGTAAAATCATCTTGGGATACATATTGTACATATATCTTTCATCTCAAGCTTATTCGGAATATCCACTTTCATAATGAACAATTCAGGACTTTACATAAATTGCATGAATACCGTGGGATTTAGTTCTAGGAGAGGAGTTTAGTCAACATACCTCAATTGAGCTTCCTTAACTCTAAAATATTTCATATTTTTTAGCAACTTCCATCTATTTTAGAAATATAACAAATTGAACCAAAATTAGGGGGATGATGATGGTTCTAGCTCATTTGAGCATTTCATCAAACACTAGGTGTGCATTAAGGTTTCAAGGTCCTTTTATGAAAGATTCCATCATCCCACAACCCATTCTTTACCATTCTTAGCTCAACAATCTTCTTATACCCTTTGATAACACATGCATGCAAGATGAACAACTCCCATGCCCAAAAATTATCTTACTAATTACCCAATGCTTGATAAAATTCAAAATTGAGGGTTAGGGTGTAGAATCTTACCTCTAGGATAAAGACCTTGTGAGTTTTCCTTGTTAATCTTCCATGATTTGAGCAAAGATTGATGAAAATTTAGCCTACGGTTTCCTCTCTCTCTCTCTCTAAGACACTCTCCCTTCTCTCTAAAACATAAGATTTTAGCTAAAAAATAGGACAAATCATCTATTTTTGTGGCCCACAGACCTGTTCTGCGGTTGCATAATGCACCGTAAAACTGGCCTGTGGTCGCATAATGCACCGCAAAACTGATCTGCGGTCGCATAATGCACCGCAGACCTTTGCCCAAACCATCTCGCCCCTGCTTTATTTTTCGACCATTATGCGGTCCGCAGAATGATTCTGCAGCCGCATATTGGGCTGCAGAAATGTATTTGTATGCCCATTTTTCCTTCACTTTCCACTGCATTGTTCAACCCAATAAGGCCGAGCAAGCCTATTAGATTTCCTTCTACCCAAACTCATCCATGAATAAGGATAGTACGTATTTTCGTTAATCAAACGATAAAGTAATCATGTTTGCAATACCGATTTCTTACCATCATTTACTTCCCTTTTTAAGTCTCAAATTTCACACACATTTTTCATAGTCTGAAGTGGAATTAGTAATTCAAACACAACATAACTAGTTTGACTTCCCCAACACCAATATACATCCCATACTAGGTCTATGGAGCCTCTAATAGGTACAAAAGAGTATTATGATAATGCCGGCAACAAGGCCCCATCTATTCCTCAAACACAATACACAAGGAACAAATGATACGCGACACCGAAGTGAAGTGCGGCTCACCACGTCTGCCGGAAAGAAAGTATACCGCTATCACTGATCAGTGCCACCTGCTGTAGGACCACCTGCATCCATTAAAAGGTGCAGCACCCCTGACAAAAAGGACGTGGGTACATGTGGAAAAGTACTCGTATGAAAGGCAGACAGAACAACATTTAAAAATACGATGACTAAAATAAGAGGCATTTAAAGTGAATCAAAAAACTACAAAACATCGCATAGGTTAAAATATCAAGCCTTATTATACTTGCATCATTCTAAAATTCTTTTAGGGTCATCCAAGCCATATGATCGATACGTGGAACACATAATATAATGTAATTGAAACAACATGTACAAACGAGTATGATGAAGGTGGCACCTATTGTCTGTATTAATAATGCGTCTCATTAGACCGTCCTTAGTATTCACATATTATATTATAAACTTATACATTTCAAAGACCGTCCATAGTGTTCATTCATACCGTATACCTATACATCTCATACACAATTCACCTATGCGTTTCATAGACCGTCCACAAGATTTCATAACACAACATACCTATGTGTTTCATAGAACGTCCATAGGATTTCATAACACAATATAACTATGCGTTTCATAGACCATCCACTTGATTTCATAACATAACATACCTATGCGTTTCATAGACCTTCCACAGGATTTCATAACACGATATACCTATGCGTTTCATAGACCGTCCACAGGATTTCATAACACAATATACCTATGTGTTTCATAGACCGTCCATAGGATTTCATAACAAAACATACCTATGCGATTCATAGACCGTCCATAGTATTTCATAACACAATATACATGTGCGTTTTATAGATTGTCCACAGGATTTCATAACACAATATACCTATGCATTTCATAGATCGCCCACAAGATTTCATAACACAACATACCTATGCATTTTATAGACCGTCCACAGAATTTCATAACACAACATACCTATACGTTTCATAGACCGTCCACAGGATTTCATCATACAACATACCTATGTGTTTCATAGACCGTCCACAGGATTTCATAACACAATATACCTATGCGTTTCATAGACCGTCCACAAGATTGCATAACACAATATTCCTATGCGTTTCATTGAACGTCCATAGGGTTCATAACATAATATTCCTATGAGTTTCATAGACCGTCCATAAGGTTCATTCATTATTCCCATTTTGGCAAACGACCACAATTCATGTTCATACTATCGCTTACTTGTATTAGCTACGGGTGATCATAGGTCATTAATGACATTATTATGTAAAGGAGATAAAACTCATCACATAATGTTCACACATTCTTTCATTTCATTGGCACTATTGGCCACATATGAAATTCTCATTTTGGGCACGATGGCCACATTTACTATTCCATAGTCGCCCTTTTAACTTTCAAACAATATCATCATCAACAACAACAAGGCATTATAAATCAATATTTTTAGTACATCTGTGAGCAATTAAGAGTCTTAGGCACATAAAGGTTTTTCACAAAATTTGGCATAATATCCTTCGTTTGGACTTGACTTGAAGTCGCAATATTATTAACGCACAACCCATACTTTGAACCTATTCTCAAATAATAATATAACATAGTAAAATCATCTTGGGATACATATTGTACATATATCTTTCATCACAAGCTTATTCGGAATAGCCACTTTTATAATGAACAATTAGGGACTTTACCTAAATTACGTGAATACTGTGGGATTTAGTTCTACAGCCAACATACCTCAATAGAGCTTCCTTAACTCTAAAATATTCCGAAATTTTTAGCAACTTCGATCTATTTTAGAAATATAAAAAACAATTGAACCAAAATTAGGAGGATGATCATGGTTCTATCTCATTTCTGTATTTTATCAAACATTAGGTGTGTATTAAGGTTTCGAGGTCCTTACCTAGAGGATTCCATCATCCCACAACCCATTCTTTACCATTCTTAGCTCAACAATCTTCTTACACCCTTTGATAACACATGCATGTTGGATGAACAACTCTCATGCCCAAAATTAACTTACTAATTACCCAATTCTAGACAAAATTCGAAATTGAGGGTTAGGGTGTAGAATCTTACCTCTAGGGTGAAGACCTTTTGAGTTTTCCTTGTTAGTCTTCCAAGATTTGAGCAAAGATTGATGAAAATTTAGCCTACGGTTTCCTCTCTCTCTCTCTCTAAGACACTCTCCCTTCTCTCTAAAACATCAGATTTTAGCTCAAAAATAGGACAAATCATCTATTTAACGAAGTAGGGTCGGGTTAGCTCGCAGAATGGATATGCGGTCCGCATATCGGTCACACAATTTGGTGCCAAAACCTGGGAAACATCTGCTTGGGTCTGCGGTAGTTATGCGGCCCGTAGACCTGTTCTGCGGTCGCATAATGCACCGCAGAACTGGTCTACGGTCGCATAATGCACCGGAGACTTTCGCCCAAACCACCTCGCCCCTGATTCATTCTTCGACCATTATGCGGTCCGCTGAGTGATTCTGTGGCTGCATAGTGGGCCACATAAATGCATTTTGCTGCCCAAATATTTTCTTCATTTACTAGTGCATTGTTCAACCTAAAAAGTCTGAGCACGTAAGCGCAGTTCAGCACCACGAAACATTATCTTTCCTTTGCGAAATGTTACGGGGCCTTATAGTATCTTATTCACGTGATTCAGCAGTTTAATGACAGTTGTTATTCATGACCTATCCTTAATTTATGTTTATATCTTAGATGCATGCTTAGGGGTGTTCGACAGGTAGGACTCGGGAATTCGTCATGGCCCATCGATTTGGGTCGTGACAACGTAAATCTAAATTGTTGATCATCTTAAATAGAAATTAAACTACAAACTATGAAACAATGTTTAAATCCAATACTTATGGATACGATATTTTACTATACTATCTTTTACTAGCCAGCAAAATTTGAGTGTGTGTTCTGAGCTCGTCAAATTTTGGTATCGTTGCCAGGGATCAAATCCGGGTCACCCGCGTGACAGGAGGGAATACTCACCACTAATTATTACCTTAATCAACAAGAACAAGACGAAATCAGAGGTTACTTACCTTCGAAGAACCCTCCAACACTGCCGCAAGATGAAGAACTACGATCTAGCAAGCACCATGGGATTTCTAGCATTGGATGCATGCTTTTATCTTAGCTTTTCACCCTATAATCATGGAGGAACCCTTGGAGAGAATTTATAAACTGTTTTGGACGTGAAAAATGAGTTAAAACGGCTTAGAATTGCCTTAAATACAAGTTGGAGTTTTTCACTGACTTTGTGTGTCCCATGGGAATTGCTTGCGTAGTCTCGAAAAAAGGCGAATATCTCTCTACTCCGATGTCTTATCGATGAATGGTTAAATGCATTAGAAACTAGGCTTGTAGATATTCAATTCGGTAGGTAGATCACCCCGTAATGCCAAGTATTTTTGTAAAAAGGATCAACTACATATGACCTAATATTCAACACATTTATGAATGTAACTTGTGATGACCTAAGTGTATATTTTGAGCTCATCAAATTTTAGCGTCGTTGTCGGGGATTGGCAATTAATAGTGTTTGAAATAGTTTATAGTGCTAATTCAGGAAATTTTCATTTTTAGAGTGGTCCATGACTAGAAGTTCTGCGAGGGAAGTGGAACCATACGAGCCAGAAATTGAAAAACAATTTTGACAGTTGAAGAAGGAAAGAAATCTCACCGAGACAATAGAAAAGGTTGGTTAATCATCAACCAAAGATATGGCTGGNGATTCATAGACCGTCCATAGTATTTCATAACACAATATACATGTGCGTTTTATAGATTGTCCACAGGATTTCATAACACAATATACCTATGCATTTCATAGATCGCCCACAAGATTTCATAACACAACATACCTATGCATTTTATAGACCGTCCACAGAATTTCATAACACAACATACCTATACGTTTCATAGACCGTCCACAGGATTTCATCATACAACATACCTATGTGTTTCATAGACCGTCCACAGGATTTCATAACACAATATACCTATGCGTTTCATAGACCGTCCACAAGATTGCATAACACAATATTCCTATGCGTTTCATTGAACGTCCATAGGGTTCATAACATAATATTCCTATGAGTTTCATAGACCGTCCATAAGGTTCATTCATTATTCCCATTTTGGCAAACGACCACAATTCATGTTCATACTATCGCTTACTTGTATTAGCTACGGGTGATCATAGGTCATTAATGACATTATTATGTAAAGGAGATAAAACTCATCACATAATGTTCACACATTCTTTCATTTCATTGGCACTATTGGCCACATATGAAATTCTCATTTTGGGCACGATGGCCACATTTACTATTCCATAGTCGCCCTTTTAACTTTCAAACAATATCATCATCAACAACAACAAGGCATTATAAATCAATATTTTTAGTACATCTGTGAGCAATTAAGAGTCTTAGGCACATAAAGGTTTTTCACAAAATTTGGCATAATATCCTTCGTTTGGACTTGACTTGAAGTCGCAATATTATTAACGCACAACCCATACTTTGAACCTATTCTCAAATAATAATATAACATAGTAAAATCATCTTGGGATACATATTGTACATATATCTTTCATCACAAGCTTATTCGGAATAGCCACTTTTATAATGAACAATTAGGGACTTTACCTAAATTACGTGAATACTGTGGGATTTAGTTCTACAGCCAACATACCTCAATAGAGCTTCCTTAACTCTAAAATATTCCGAAATTTTTAGCAACTTCGATCTATTTTAGAAATATAAAAAACAATTGAACCAAAATTAGGAGGATGATCATGGTTCTATCTCATTTCTGTATTTTATCAAACATTAGGTGTGTATTAAGGTTTCGAGGTCCTTACCTAGAGGATTCCATCATCCCACAACCCATTCTTTACCATTCTTAGCTCAACAATCTTCTTACACCCTTTGATAACACATGCATGTTGGATGAACAACTCTCATGCCCAAAATTAACTTACTAATTACCCAATTCTAGACAAAATTCGAAATTGAGGGTTAGGGTGTAGAATCTTACCTCTAGGGTGAAGACCTTTTGAGTTTTCCTTGTTAGTCTTCCAAGATTTGAGCAAAGATTGATGAAAATTTAGCCTACGGTTTCCTCTCTCTCTCTCTCTAAGACACTCTCCCTTCTCTCTAAAACATCAGATTTTAGCTCAAAAATAGGACAAATCATCTATTTAACGAAGTAGGGTCGGGTTAGCTCGCAGAATGGATATGCGGTCCGCATATCGGTCACACAATTTGGTGCCAAAACCTGGGAAACATCTGCTTGGGTCTGCGNGCTAGTTACAATATGGGTTCCAGCGAAGCCAATTATCTATTTAACGAAGTAGGGTCGGGTTAGCTCGCAGAATGGATATGCGGTCCGCATATCGGTCACACAATTTGGTGCCAAAACCTGGGAAACATCTGCTTGGGTCTGCGGTAGTTATGCGGCCCGTAGACCTGTTCTGCGGTCGCATAATGCACCGCAGAACTGGTCTACGGTCGCATAATGCACCGGAGACTTTCGCCCAAACCACCTCGCCCCTGATTCATTCTTCGACCATTATGCGGTCCGCTGAGTGATTCTGTGGCTGCATAGTGGGCCACATAAATGCATTTTGCTGCCCAAATATTTTCTTCATTTACTAGTGCATTGTTCAACCTAAAAAGTCTGAGCACGTAAGCGCAGTTCAGCACCACGAAACATTATCTTTCCTTTGCGAAATGTTACGGGGCCTTATAGTATCTTATTCACGTGATTCAGCAGTTTAATG
>AWOL01S0074706.1:27939-52602 GCA_000715115.1 Nicotiana otophora | reverse complement strand
AAACCCCCCCCCCCCTCCCCTCCCCCCGGAAGCCCTTTTAACTACTCACTTTGGGGGTTCATTTCCCCCACTTCACTTGGACGAATTTTGGAGCTCTTCTACACTCTCTCAGGACCACAAACTCCTCTCTTCTTCAAATTAAGCAATTTCCATTATCTTGGTGTTAAATCCCATCATTTCTACACTAGTATTGATGAAATCTACGCATGAAATCCCTGTATTTTCAAGAAATTTCTTCAAAAACTCAAAGGAGAGTTTTGCAAGATTTCATCCAAAAGGTAATTCTTCACCCTTAAACTTACATTCATGGATTTATTATGAGTCTGTGAGTATGAATTAAGTATTGGAATTTATGGGATAGTGATTCGAAGCCATATGTTCCCAATTTAAGTTCATAGCCATTGTAGAAATTGAGGGGTGGTTATTTGGTGTAATTTGTTAGTTGGGCGTGGATGGTCGGATATGCATGTGATGTTGGAAGTTATAAACTATTTAAGGATGAGAGTAGGATGGAGTGTTTGTAAAAATGGTGGTATTTGGATGAACAAAATCCATGGTTAAAAGTTGTAGAGATTTATGCCTACTAGGTGTTCGATAAAGTGCCTAGATGACCTAAATTGTGAAAATATCTACTAATATTGGTCACATTGGATGTTGTTATTGTTGATTGAAGTTGCTTAGTGTAGTGAAACGTTGTAATATTATTAAGGGGCGAATTTGAGGTATGTTGGCTAAACTCTTTTTCTAGAAATCGAAATCTATGAGTTCCTCGTAAGTTCTAAAGGTGGTTTGTTCAAACTCCCATTCCAATTGTTCCAAATTGATTCTGAAGATTGATTTACCTAAATGCTTAAGTACTCGAGTTACGTTCGAATTACTCATATCGTATGATGCTTCCCCTTGGTGGGAAAATGTTCAAATATGGTTGTTGTAATTAATGCATAAGATTTGAATCCATGTGTCAATTATAAATCGCCATGCTCTCCTTTGCAAGTATTTCCAATGTGTTTGAGTTCTTACATACTCATGAATTGAAAAAATAGATATCATGTTCCCCTTTTGGGAAAAGTAATCCAAGAATAAATGGTGTATTAATCGCGTATGATTTTAACTTGTGTTTCGACTGCCAATGATTATGCTCCACTCTTTGAAAGAAATTCAATGTGTTTAAGGCACTCATTAATAATAAACTTAAAGCTATGATTTCTAGAAAGTTCTATCTATTAATGTTTTTGATAATCATCCTTGGAAGTAAAAAAAATAAAGTGTAAAATATGTATTGTATCCATCGTGCCATGAATGAAGAACACTAGGTATGGCCAAGAGAGCCAATGAAATAAAGATGTTGTGAATGGTTAATAGTGCTAACGAAGTGATAGATGGTATGAAAGGCTATGAGATGAATATATTTATATTTCTATTTCCTTTATATAAAATCAAATTTGGGAGTATCACTAGTGAGCCGAGGAAGGGTGGGTTGTAAAGGCCCACACCCGAAAATACACGTGCCGGTGTAGGAGTTGACTGAGAGGTAAATCCCTGTTATAGAGTGTTGAGATTATTCACCTTAATTGGGATGAATTTATTTCTAGCATCAGTTCTTGTCCCCAAGTCAACCCACATGGAATTGTGGGGAGATGACTTAGCCGATCAGGTGGTGATCGGATACCGTGCCCCGCACATGGTCGTTCCTCCTTCTTATCATTATATTTGATTCGTATAACCATGTTGATCCATATTCCTTCAAGGTGAGACAGCTTAGCCGGTCAAGCGGTGATCGGACCCCATGCCTCGTGCATGGTGTGATGATCGATGTCTAATGCTCTCCCAACCAAAAATGTTAATGCTTATTTGAATTTGTTTTATATTTTAACTTGGCATTTGGATATTATTGGTTTTTCTTACTGGTTTCATGATTATCTCCTTCTTATATTGGCATTCTATTCTATGAGAGGGTATTTAGCTTTACATACTAGTACTATTCGATATGTACTAGCGTCCCTTTTATCGGGGACGCTGCATCTTAAATGGATACAGGTGGCTACGCAATAGGTGGCTCGGGTTCTTCATAGATGTGCCTCTTCTTAGTTGATTCAATGAGCCCTATTCTACTTTGGGGCTTCATGTCATTTGAATTTGCACATTATGTTTTGAAGTATAGTCGGGGCCTTGTTGCCCGCACTTCCATATTATACTCTTGTTCAGTTAGAGGCTCCATAGACGTACTATGGGTTGTGTTTTGACTTGGGGTCACAAACCAATGATGTTGTTGTATTTGTCGGACGTTCCCTTACTAAACTATGAACATGTAATATTATGGTAATCGAAAAAATGAAGCTCTTATAAAAAAAGAAAAGTTGGTACTATTCTCTTGATTGTCTTAACTCTTTATACCTATCCTCAATTATTCACGGGTATGGTTGAATGGTAGGCACTAAGTAGCTTGCTTGACTGGGATGTCTCGGTCGAGCGTCGATCGCTCTCCCCAAGGTCGGGGAGTGACAATGACTCTTCTAGACTTGTTCATGACTCGTAAGACCGAAAAGACCTAGAGCTCTAGTACAAACTTGTCACGACCCAAAATCCCACGGGAGCCGTGATGGCGCCTAACATCGCTCGCTAGGCAAGCTAATCCACCAATAATCAAATTTAAGTATCAACAATAGCATGAAATAGTCTCAACAACAGAATAACATAAATAACTGAAGTCCAAATAGTGATACAACTGGAAACCATCCGAAAATCTGGTGTCATCAAGTACATGAGCTCTAAAGAGTATTAAGTACCAAATTTGATCAAAATGCAATATTGTATGAACGACTAAACAGTAATAATATGAATCTAGAAAAAGGACTTCAAGGCTTGCGAACGGAACAACAGTGATACCTTGGATCTCCAACAGGAATAGATGCCACCCTCTAGAAATCGACTCTATCGGAAGCACCTGGATTTGTACATCGAGTGTAGAGTGTAGTATGAGTACAACCGACCCCATGTACTCGATTATCAAGTATACCAAATCTCAGCATATGTATGGTGCCTGACACAAGTACCCCTCAATCATCACACACAACCACACACAGCACTATACGACTGCCTGGCATAAGTCCCTCACCAAGCATGTCTCGTGTGCCTGCACCCACAGGTTATTACCTGACTCAAAGGGGCAAATCCTAACCCAAGCGCTGATCGGATATGTCAACAACCAATATCACTTATCCCAATATGGGGCCTGGTGCACACGTCACCTCACTATTAATACCACTTAGCCCAATATGGGGTCTGGCGCATGCGTCACCTCACTATCAATAACAACTCTACTCTATGAGCCAAAATCAATCATCAAACCGCTCAAGTCTCAAAATGCTCACAAGTTACTTACCTTAAAGCGTGAGAGTCAATACTCCAAAATGACTTGCATCTCAAATAGGCCTCCAGGAGAATCAAATATAGCCAAAACAACTCAATAACATCAAACAAAGCCATAGGAATCAATTCCAAATAATAAAACTTCGATCTTTATTCAATTTCCAAAAAGTCAACCCGAACCCACATGATGAAAACCCGAGTCAAGAGCTAAATCCTGACTACCCATAACCTCACAAGTCCAAATATGTGATTAGATTCCAAAACCAAATCCAAATCGACCTTCAAATCCTCAATTTTCACTCTCTTAAGTTGTAGCACAACCCCCCAAATATTTCTCAAAATTCCATGTTTCAAGTGTTAATAATCCATGTAGATTCTTGAAATAATACCAAAAGTGAGTAGAAATCACTTACCCCAAAGTCTTGTATGAAAGTCTCCTTCACAAATTGCCCCTCTCCAAGTCTAGGGTTCGAAATATGAGAGAATGGGCTAAAATCCCGAAATTAGAACTTAAATGAGTCTACCCAGAACTACCCTTCGCGAACGCGCCCCAAGCCTTGTGTTTGCAAAGCACAGTCCAACTACTACTCAAAAAGACCCTTCACGATTGTGGTCAACTACCCGCAACGCAGTTCAATGGCATCCTAAACCTACGGGAATGCGACATGACCATGTGAATGCGATGGCTAATCTCCAACTGGCTCCTAGTCAGTATCTCCTATATGCGAACGCAAGCCCTTCTCCTGCAAACGTGAAGACAAACGGCCCCAACCCTTTGCAAACGCGACCACCTGTACGCGAACATGAAGAAGGGAAATCACAGTTTCCCAAATAAGGCTCCACGATCGCGAAGCTCACAAGACACCAGCAAAAATCCACAATCTAAACTAAGCTCTAGGTGGACCGAAACTCACACGAGCCACCCGGTACCCCGTCCAATCATACCAACAAGTCCGTAAATACTATCTGGATCTATCCAAAGACTCCAAAAATATGCATGATCATTACATCTACGAATCGATGATCAAACCACAAATTGAACTTTTCTCAAGTTCATAAGCTTCTAAACCTCCAAAAGCGTCTGATTACTATCAAACCAACTCGAAATGCAACAAATTTTGCACAAAAGTCCCATATGACATACCGGACCTATTCCAAGTACCAGAACAACAATCCATACCCGATATCATCAAAGTAAACTCTGAGTCAAACCTATGAACCTTCCAAACCTTCCAACTTTCCGCAATTAGAGCCAAAACACCATAGGAACCTCCAAATCTTAATCTGGACATACTCTTAAGTCCAAAATTACCATACGGGCCTATAGAGATGATCAAATCACAAATACGGGATCATCTACACGAAATTCAAACAATGAAACTAAGTGTTTCGATTCACAGCAAAACCTTCCCGAAACTGAGCCAACCATCCCAACAATTCACATAACAACAAACAAGTATAAAGGAAGCATCAAATAGGAGAACAGGGCTCAAATACACAAAATGACCGGTCAGATAGTCACATATAACAATAACAAATAAGATAGAAGGTATTGAAGAAACAACAACAAATAAGGTAGAAGGCATAAATGTCTATGTGAGGGAAAGATAACACAATATTTGTCCTCGCATTCACAGAAACACCCATCGTGCTATGAACTCTTATCTTCACTTGCGCGGAAACACTCTTCATTCCAATAGCATATCAAATTACACGGAGACACTAATCTTGCATATATAATATCAAATCATACGAAAAACACCCTTCGTGCATAAATCACACATCCTCACTGCACGAAAACACCCTTCGTGTAAATTCACTCATCCTCACCAAGCATATGTAAATCATTTCCAAGCAAGGTAGGATGCATAAATAACAATCAAGAAGGATGAGTATGCATGTTGACGACCAATGTTTACACTCCCTTTTAAAATTAATTTATTTATACTTAATGATTCGCAATAAATGTGTTGAAAATTCTTTCTAATCAATAATACCTATTTTTATAAAAATTAGTAATTGATAGTATTAAAATTAATATTTAGTATTACATAATTATAAGATATATCATACTTACTATTTTAGACTATTGAAATACAATTTATATATATTACATAGGTTTTATAATTATTTAATAAGTTATTCCTAAAGTTTTAGTTATTTAAGCCTACTATAATCCGAAATTAGTGTCATAAACTGAAAATAAAATGTTTTGATAATGAGTTAATTAATTAAAGTAATTAGCAGTGTATTGGAGGACTATAATTTTTACTATATTTTATTAAAAGTAATTAAGTTTATTTAAATTAATTTTAAAAGAATTAAAGACTAAAAGGCTATAATTCTAATTTCCCAATCAAACAAAAATTAGCTACTCTTTGAATCATTTTCAGCCCAAACGAACCTGACCCAATCCAAACAACCTCATCTACTCCACTTTGGAAATCCATGCAACTCTTTAAGCCAATCAAAAGCTGCAACATCACCACTCTCTAGGCACTCAGTCAAGAAACACACACACATCTGAGTCGTTGATCCATTTGATCAACGGCATGCGTTTAATACCAATTTTCACTTTAATTTTAATACTGGCCATGTCTCATCTCTATCGTTGAAGCACAAATATCTAACGACTCATATAATTCCTCAGAAAAATCTTATAACATTCGAATTATCAGGGTTGTTGATCAAATGATCCAACAGCCCAAATCTTTCCCTTCCACTTTAACCTAGAGACTAGCACGGTTTACCCCCAAACCCTAAATCATTTCTCCTAAGACCCAGCCGCCCCCTTTCCCCTTTCTCTCCCTTTTATCTCAAAGCCACAGACCTTAATCAATCAAAAACCTTGCACAAATTAATTTCAAGTCTTCAGTAGAAACAAATCAAGCTAGGTTTCTTTCTAACTAGTTTTCTGATTCTGAGCACTACACAAGTCAGAGTTTGAGTCTTGGATGATTAACAGCTAGATAAGAATCTCGGTTGGTTTGCTACCCTAAAAGAGGTCGGTGAACCTCAACCTTTTCCTCCTTTAATTGTTTAATTGTAAGCATGTTTGCTCAGTTATCTCTGGTTAAACAACTTTATCTTTAATATGTTAAGGTTGACTGCCTCTATGCGTTTGTTATTAATTGTCATGCCCCATCCTCAGGAGGCGTGACTGGTGCTCAACCGAATGGACCCGGTCGAGCAAGCCTGTTAGACACTATCTACCCGACTCACCTATGATCTAGAGAAGGCATGCTCTCATTAGTTAGGCAGTAGAAAGTTCATCCATATATATACATTACTAAGTCGTTTCATTTTTTTACATCATTACTAAGTTTCAAAATACATACATCCTTATGACTAAGTGGAACAAGAGCCCAAAACACAACATGATACGTTGACCTTTCTAACACCCATATACAACCCATAGTGTCTACGGAGCCTCTAAAGATACAAAAAAGAATAAAGATGGTGCCGGCAACAAGGCCCCGACTATACCTTAAAAAGTGACCACAATATAAATAAAAGGTATAATACATGACCCCGGAATGAAATGGGGCTCACCGAGTCCGCTGAGAAGAGGATGCAGCACTATCTGTGATCAACACTGTCTGTTATGTAACCACCTGCATCCATTTAAAGATGCAGCGCCCCGGCAAAAGGGACGTTAGTACCGTCAAATAGCACTAGTATGTATAGCTAAACACCATCTCAATAGAATGAATAATAATACAAGAGGAACAGTCAAGAATTCAATAAGAGCTTCAAATAATATAAAAACATCAAGTTAAGGATCACATAGCTTTTTAAGTCCATTCCCGCATTATTAGGTTGGATGGTTTTTAGTGCCAATATGCCACAATCCACAATACCATCGTGTTCTTACACGGAGTCTGGTCTCGGCTTGATCGGCTAGGCCATCTCATTTGAGACATCATCCATATTCTCAATTTCATCCACAATACCATTGTGTTCTTACACGAAGTCTGATCTCGGCCCGATCGGCTAGGCCATCTCATTTGAGACATCAACCATATTCACAATTTCATCCACAATACCATTGTGTTCTTACACGAAGTCTGATCTCGGCCCGATCGGCTAGGCCATCTCATTTGAGACATCAACCATATTCACAATTTCATCCACAATACCACCGTGTTCTTACACGGAGTCTAATATCGGCCCGATCGGCTAAGAAATCTCATTTGACACGTCACCCATTTTCAATCAGTCATCTCACTTCATATTTCTTTCCCATCTTTTCACTACAATGGCACGAGTTGCCCCAATTTTAAAGTTATTCTTGGAGCTTGGCCGTATTTCATGATTCAAGTTCTTTTCCATATTCCAACATTATTATTATCATCAACAACAATACGGTTTTTCATTCAAGACTTTTGATTTCACATGTGAGCAATTTAGAATCTAAGGCACATAGAGGCTTTTCACACAATTTGGCATAGCAGTCTTTAATCGAATTTGACTTGAAGTCTAGGCATTTTTAGCACATATTCTAAGTTTGAACACTTCCTCGGATGATGAGATAACATGATGAAAGCATGGTAATACATATTACACATATATTTTCAATACAAGCACATTCGGGATAGCAATTTCTAGGACGTTCAATTTGGGACTTGCATCGATTTCGTGAATACCGTGAGGTTCAATTCTAAGAAGAGGGGGTTTAGCCAACATACCTCAATTGAGCCTCTTAAAACTCTAAGACATTCCAGAATATTAGCAACTTCAATCTATTTTAGCAATATAGCAAAATTGAACCAAACATTAGGAAAACGATCATGATTCTAGCTCACTTGAGCATTCTATCAAACACTATGTGTGTATTAAGGTTTCATGGCCCTTTATATGAAAGACTCCACCAACCCACACCCCATTGTTTTCTATCTTTAACTCATAAACTCCCCACATACCTTAGAAACACATGCATGCAAGGTGAGCACTCCCGTCACGACCCAATTTATCCCTCCGTGAGTTTTCGTGACAGCACCTAATCTCTACGACTAGGTAAACCTAACACTTTGTAGAAATGAGATAAAAACTTGAACATAAACCACTAACAGTAACTAATATCTAATAGGAAACTGAATGCCACTCGGCATATACAATTATCACCTTTGAAATGTACCAAATAATTCCCAAAACCCGTAAACCCGCAAGTCACAAGCTACTAAGAAGTCTTAACTGTTCTATACATCATTTCTACAGAAAGAGGAAAAATGAACATAGGGGGATAGAGGGGGACTCCGAGGATCTGCAGGCGTGAGCAGATGTACTTTGAAGTCTCCAGTAAGCAGCAGCGACTGCAACTAGTGATGAGGCTGATAAGATGAACCTGGATCTGCACACGAAAAACATGTGCAGGAAAGGGCGTGAGTACACCACAACGGTACCCAGTAAGTGCCAATCCTAACCTCGGTCGATTAGTGACGAGGTTAGGTCAGGGCCCTACTGGTATAAATATAATGAAATAAGACAAAATAAAATATCGTAGTAAAAATAAATACGGAAATCAAACAGGAATAGAATCAATGAAAGACAACAGCTCATAACATAGTGATAACAACAGGGGATCTCTTGAGATACAGTCTCGTAGTCCCAAACGTAAATATGTAGGGGGATCTCCCGGAATACCGTTCCGTAGTCCCAAAATAAATATGCAGAACAGGGGGATCTCCCGGAATACCGTTCTATAGTCCCAAAGTAAATACGCAGTACAGGGAGATCTCCCGGAATACCGTTCTGTAGTTCCAAAGTAAATATGCAGTACAGGGGGATCTCCTGGTATACCGTTCCGTAGTCTTAAATTAAATATGCAGCGCAACCCATCGAAATAACAGTTACAGCAAGAAATCCTACAGTTTAGACTAAGTTCAAGTCAAGGAAAGCAGGTAATTTCACTAAACATGCTGCACAAAGTTCAAATAGGCAGTTAAACAAGTAGGCATGTTATTCTAGTCTAAACGGGATATTTACATATGCTAGTGTGTTTCAATTAAGGAGAAAACAAGTTATGACTTAGTGGAAAACGGAGTTTTATAACAAATAGCCCGGGTACGTACTCGTCACCTCGCGTACACGGCGCTCACATATCAAACAGTACCAAATCCTAAGGGGAGTTCCCCCACACAAGGTTAGGCAAGCCACTTACCTCAAACCAAGCTTAATCAATCAGTCACAATGCCATTCCCACGAATATCTAGCTCTGAGTGGCCCAAATCTAGCCAAAATTTATTACATTGCATATATATAACTATAAGAAACTAATCTAGCTAATGAAATCAAAGCTAACGCAAGAAATTGAAAAATCGCTCAAAAAGCCTCCCCGGGCCCATATCTCAGAATCGGGTAAACATCACAACATATGAACACCCATTCACCCAAGAGTCTAACCATACCAAATTCACACAAATTCGATACCAAAATATCGATCAAAACCCCAAAATTTGATCTAAGAACTTTTCTCAATTTTTCCCAAGTTTTCACCCCAAATCCGTAATTAAAAGATGAAAATAATGATAGATTAGTGGGTTATAACCATAAAGGAGTTAGGAATCATTACCCAATGACTCCCTCTTAAAATCTCTCGATATTTCGTCTTCTACCGAGCTCCCAATTCAATTTTGTGATATGAACTCAAAACCCTCATTTTGAACTTTAAATTCTGCCCAGGTATGCCCCTCTTCGCGAACGCGGTCAAAGCCTCGCGTTCGCGAAGCACAAGATGCTTCAGACCGGAAATATACTCATCGCGAACGCGATAAACTGGTAGCGAACGTGAATCTCAACTAGCCTGAAACCCATCTGATCGGGAGACTCATCACGAACGCATAGACTATCATGCTTGGAATCCATCTAACTGTTTACTCTACGCGAACGCGAGGTCCTTATCGTGAACGCGTAGCCTTAGTGTTCCATACCTTTGTGAACGCGGGAATGACGTCGCGAACGCAAAGAACAACCTCAGCTGCCTTTCCCAGATGCTCTACGCGACCCCGAGACCTCTCTCGTGAATCCGATGAAGGATTGCCTGCAACAAAAACACCAAATATCTGCTATCTTTCAAGTCCAAAAACTAGTCCGTTAAGCATCCGAAACTCACCCGAGGCCCCCGGGACCTCAACCAAACATACTAACCAATCGTAAAACACCATACGAACTTATTCGAGCCCTCAAATCACATCAAACAACGCTAAAATCACGAATCACCCTCCAATTCAAACTTAGAGAACTTGAAACTTCACAATTCTACAACCGATGCCGAAACTTATCAAACCACGTCCGATTGACCCCAAATTTTGCACAAAATTCATAATCAACACTACGGACCTACTCCAACTTTCGGAATCAGAATTCGACCCCGATATCAAAAATTCCACTACCGTTCCAAAACTCCAAAAATTTGACTTTTGCCATTTCAAGCCTAAATGAGTTACAGACCTCCAAAACACAATCCGGACACGCTCCTAAGCCCAAAATCACCCAACGGAGCTAACGAAATTGACGGAACTCCATTTTGGAGTCGTCTTCACATAGTTCCAACTACAGTCTGAATCCTAAAACTTAAGCTTTCCGTTTAGGGACTAAGTGTCCCAAAACACTCCAAATATCAAAACGAAACCTCCTGGCAAGTCACAATAGCAGAAATAGATATGGGAAATCATTTAATAGGGGATCGGGGCTATAACTCTTAAGACGACCGGCCGGGTCATCACATCCTCCCCCTCTTAAAACAATCGTTCTTCCTCGAACGAGTATAGAGACATACCTAAAGTTGTGCAAAGATGAGGATAATGGCTACGCATATCCCGCTTGGTCTCCCAAGTCGCCTCCTCAATCGGCTGGCCCCGTCACTGAACCTTTACTGATGCAATGTTCTTTGACCTCAGTTTCCGAACCTGCCTGTCCAAAATAGCCACTAGCTCCTCAACATATGATACATCCTTGTCCAACTGGAATGAGCTGAAATCTAACACATGAGACGGATCGCCGTGATACCTTTAGAGCATCAAAACATGAAATACCGGATGAACTCCTGCTAGGCTGGGAGGTAAGGCAAGCTCATAAGCAACCTCCCTAACGCGCCGCAACACCTCAAAGGGGCCAATAAACCTTGGGCTCAGCTTACCCATCTTTCTGAACCTCATAACGCTCTTCATAGGCGAAACCCGAAGCAGGACCCGCTCTCCAACGATGAATGCAACATCGCGAACCTTCCGATCTGTATAGCTCTTTTGTCTGGACTGGGCTGTGTGAAGTCTATCTTGAATCACCTTCACCTTCTCCAAGGCATCCTGAACCAAGTCCGTACCCAATAATATGGCCTCGCCCGGCTCGAACCAACCCACTGGGGACCGACACCACCTACCATTCAGAGCCTTATACGGTGCCATCTAAATGCTGGACTAATAACTGTTATTGTAGGCAAACTCTGCAAGTGGCAAGAACTGATCCCAAGAACCTCCAAACTCCATCACGTACGCACGGAGCATATCCTCAAGAATCTGAATAGTGCGCTCGGACTGCCCGTCCGTCTGAGGGTGAAAAGTTGTGCTCAACTCAACCCGAGTACCCAACTCCTACTGTACGGCTCTCCAGAACCGCGATGTAAAATGCGTGCCCCAGTCAGAGATGATAGATACCGGTACTCCATGAAGTCTAATAATCTCATGAATGTAAATTCGAGCCAGCTGCTCGGAAGAATAGGTAGTCTTCACAGGAATGAAATGAGCTGACTTGGTCAGCCTGTCCACAATCACCCAAACTGCATCAAACGTTTGCTGAGTCCGTGGGAGTCCAACAACGAAGTCTATAGTGATCCGCTCCCATTTCCACTCTGGAATCTCTATCATCTGAAGCAACCCACTCGATCGCTGATGCTCATACTTCATCTGCTGGAAATTTAGACATCTAGCCACAAACTCTACTATGTCCTTCTTCATCCTCATCCACCAATAATGTTGCCTCAGGTCTTGATACATCTTCACGGCACCCGGATGAATGGAGTACCGCGAGCTGTGAGCCTCCTGGAGAATCAACTCATGCAAATCATCCACATTAGGCACACATAACCTACCATGCATCCTCAATGCACCATGCTCCCCAATAGTGACCTCCTTAGCATCACCGTGCTGGACCGTGTCATTAAGGACAAGCAGATGTGGGTCATCATACTGACGCTCCCTGATACGATTATAAAGAGAAGATGGAGAGACAAAAACAAGCCAATACTCGACTTGGCTCAGAAATATCCAATCTCACAAACTGGCTGGCTAAGGCCTGAGCATCCAATGCCATGGGCCTCTCTGCTGCTGGTAGATATGCTAAACTCCCCAAACTCTCTGCGCGACGACTCAAAGCATCGGCCACCATATTGACCTTCCCAGGATGGTACAAAATGGTAATGTCATAATCCTTAAGCAGCTCTAACCACCTCCTCTGACGCAAATTAAGATCCTTCTGCTTGAACACATGCTGTAAGCTACAGTGATCAGTGTAGATCTCCCAAGGAACGCCGTACAAATAGTGCCTCCAAATCTTCAAGGCATGAACAATAGCTACTAGCTCAATGTCGTGGACAGGATAGTTCTTTTCATGCACCTTCAGCTTTCTGGACGCGTAGGCAATCATCCTACGGTCCTGCATCAACACCGCACAGAGGCCAACTCGTGATGCATCACAATAAATAGCATAAGACCACGAACCTGAAGGTAATACCAATACTGGGGTTGTAGTCAAAGTTGTCTTGAGCCTCTGAAAGCTCTACTCACACTCCTCTGTCCACCTGAACAGAGCACCCTTCTGGGTCAGGCTAGTCATAGGTGCTACAATAGAAGAAAACCCCTCAACAAACTGACGGTAATACCCCGCCAAACCAAGGAAGCTCCAGATCTCTGTCGCTGAGGACGGTCGGGGCCAACTCTGCACTGCTTTCACCTTCTTCGGATCCACGTTGCTCCCCTCACTTGACACAATATGACCCAAGAATGCCACGGAATCTAACCAAAACTCACATTTTGAGAACATTGCATATAACTTTTTTTCTCTCAAAGTCTGAAGCACTGTCCTCAGGTGTTGCTCATGATCCTCCCAAGTCCGGGAATACACTAGAATGTCATCAATGTATACAATGATGAAAGAATCAATATAGGGCCGGAACACATTGTGCATCAAGTGCATAAAGGCTGTTGGGGCATTGGTCAGTCCAAATGACATCACAAGGAACTCCTAATGGCTATACCGAGTCCTGAAAGTAGTCTTCGGGATATTTGGCTCCCAAATCTTCAATTGATGATAACTTGAACGCAAGTTAATCTTGGAAAATACCTTGGCACCATGTAACTGATCAAATAAGTCATCAATATGAGGCAATGGATACTTATTCTTCACTGTAACTTTGTTCAGTTGGCAATAATCAATACACATACGCATAGAACCATCCTTTTTCTTCACAAACAAGACAGGTGCACCCCAAGGTGACACACTGGGCCGAATGAAGCCCTTATCAAGCAACTCTTGCAACTGCTCCTTCAACTCCTTCAACTCAGGAGGATCCATACAGTATGGAGGAATAGATATAGGCTGAGTGCCCGGCAACAAATCAATGCCAAAATCAATATCTCTATTGGGCGGCATGCCCAAAAGATCAGCTGGGAACACATCCGGATAGTCCCTCACTATTGGAACTAACTTAACTGTAGGGGTATTAATACTGACATCTCTCACCTGAGCTAGATATGCGTCGCACCTCTTCTCAACCATTCGTTGAGCCTTAAAAAATGAAATAACTCTGCGGGGAGTATACTCTAAGGTACCTCTTCACTCTAATCACGGTAAGCCTGGCATAGCCAGTGTCACAGTCTTAGCGTGATAATCAAGAATAGCATAATTGGGCGACAACCAGTCCATGCCCAAGATAATATCAAAATCTACCATGCTGAGTAATAATAAGTCGACTCTGGTCTCAAAACCACTAAGAGCAATCAAACATGACCGATACACGCGGTCCACAACAAGAGAATCTCCCACAGGAGTAGACATATAAATAGGGGAACTCAAATAATCCCGAGACACGCCCAAATGTGGGGCAGAATAAGAGGACACATATGAGTACTTAGAGCCTGGGTCAAATAATACCGACGCATCTCTATGACAAACTAGAACAATACCTATAATGACAGAGTCAGAAGAAACTGCCTTTGTACGTGCCGGAAGAGCATAATACCTGACCTAGCCTCCCCCTCTAGGGTGACCTCCCTGACCTCCACGTCGAGCTGGCTGAGCAAGTAGGGCGGTAGCTGGGGATGGAATCATAGCCTGAGGACCCGGTGAAGCACGTGGTGGCTGATAAGTCTTTGGAGGTGAAACCCACCTAAGTCTGGGGCAATCCCTCACCATATAGCTGGTGTCACCACACTCAAAATAACTCCTCGGAGGTTGTGGCTACTGTGACTGACTCGGGCCATGTCTGCTGGACTGGCCGCTAAAAGTACCCCAAGCAGGAGGCACACTAGATACTGGCAGTGCATAATAAGGCTCCTGGGGCCTAGAATGGGTTGGAACACCACTAGTAGCTGGAAGATCTGACTGAATAGGACGACCCAGATAACCCCTACCATGGCGAGTTGCTGGGGCACGAACTCCAGAATAAGAACCAATTTTTCGAGACCTCTTGGCCTCTCTCTTATCTCGGTCCCGGACAAGCATGCCCTCCAATATCCTAGCAATACTCACAACCTACTGGTAAGGAATATCCATCTCCAGCTCCCTGACCATACTAATCCTGATACTGGGGTGGAGTCCCTCAACAAATCTCTGAACCCTCTCTCGAACTGTGGCAACCAAGGCCGGTGCATGTCGGGCCAAATCATTGAAGTAGACTGCATACTCTAACACAGTCATAGCACCCCCAGCGTAGCTGCTCAAACTCCGCGGGCAATGAGTCCCTCAGGCTCTGAGGGACATACTCTCTCAAAAACATGTCCCAGAACTGAGTCCATGTAAGTAACGTTGCCTCATCCAGACTACTCAGCTCATAAGCACGCCACCACTGATAGGCTACTCCTCTAAGCTGGAAAGTAGTAAAAGAAATCCCACTCGTCTCCGCTATGCCCATAGTACGGAGAATACGATGACACTTCTCTAGAAAACCCTGAGCATCATTTGTAGCCAATCCGCTGAAGGTAGGTGGGTGGTACTTCTGGTACCTCTCAAGTCTGAGCTGCTCCGCCTCAGAAGCGGATGTCCTAGTCTCATGCTGAACCGGGGCTACTAGCGGCATAGGAATGAACTTTAGGGCCTGATCAACCTGGACCCTCTGCTCAGGATTGTGGGCTGCAGGTGTCTGTCCCCCCCCCCTCCTGAAATGTGGCGGGAGCTAACGGAATCAATCCACCTTGAGCTAAGTTGTTGAACATGCTCATGAACTATGCTAGAGTCTCTTGGAGTGCTGGTGCATCAATAGGAACCTCCGGTGCCTGCCCTCTAGCTGGAACTGATGGGGGCTCCTCTATCGCAGCTCGCGCGGGTGCTCTGGCTGCACCGCGTGGCCATACTCTACCCCGGCCTCTGGCGGCTCTAGCAGGGGGCGCGGGTGCCTGGTCGTCAGATCCTCTGGTACGGGTCCTCACAATCTGTGAGAAAGAATAGAATAGAGAATTTTAGAATTTGATGCCAATAACTCACACGACAAGGAAATCAAATAAGTATATTTGTTCCTAAACCATAGCCTCCCGAAGATAAGTACAAATGTCTCCGTACCGATCCGCGTGACTCTAATAAACCGGCTTATGACTCACAACTGCTATGAATCTAAAGCTCTGATACCAACTTGTCACGACCCAATTTATCCCTCCGTGAGTAGTCGTGATGGCACCTAGTCTCTACGACTAGGTAAGCCTAACACTTTGCAGAAATAAGATAAAAACTTGAACATAAACCACTAACAGTAAAAATATCCAATAAGCAACTGAATGAAACTTGGCATATACAATTATCACCTTTGAAATGTACCGAATAATTTCCAAAACCCAGAAACCCGCAAGTCACAAGCTACTAAGAAGTCTTAATTGTTCTATACATCATTTCTACAGAAAAAGGAAAAATGAACATAGGGGGATAGAGGGGGACTCCGAGGATCTGCGGGCGCGAGCAGATGTACCTTGAAGTCTCTAGTAAGCAGCAGTGACTGCACCTAGTGATGAGGCAAATAAGATGAACCTGGATCTATACATGAAAAACATGTGCAGGAAAGGGCGTGAGTACACCACAATGGTACCCAGTAAGTGCCAAGCCTAACCTCGGTCGAGTAGTGACGAGATCAGGTCAGGGCCCTACTGGTATAAATATAATAAAATAAGACAGAATGAAATATCGCAGTAAAAATAAATACGGAAATCTAACAGGAATAGAATCAATGAATGACAACATCTCATAACAAAGTGATAACAATAGGGGATCTCCCGAGATACCATCTCGTAGTCCCAATCGTAAATGTGCAAGAGGATCTCCCGGAATACCATTCCATAGTCCCAAAATAAATATGCAGAACATGGGGATCTCCTGGAATACCGTTCTGTAGTCCCAAAGTAAATACGAAGTACAGGGGGATCTCCCGGAATACCGTTCCGTAGTCCCAAAGTAAATATACAGTACAGGGGGATCTCCTGGAATACCGTTCCGTAGTCTTAAATTAAATATGCAGCGCAACCCATCGAAATAACAGTTACAGCAAGAAATCCTACAGTTTAGACTAAGTTATAGTCAAGGAAAGCAGGAAATTTCTCTTAACATGCTGCACAAAGTTCAAATAGGAAGTTAAACAAGTAGGCATGCTATTCTAGTCTAAACAGGATATTTACATATGCTAGTGTGTTTCAATTAAGGAGAAAACAAGTTATGACTTAGTGAAAAATGGAGTTTTACAACAAATAGCCCGTGTAAGTACTCGTCACCTCACGTACATGGTGCTCACATATCAAACAATACCAAATCCTAAGGGGAGTTCCTCCACACAAGGTTAGGCAAGTCACTTACCTCGAACCAAGCTCAATCAATCAGTCACAATGCCTTTCCCATGAATATCCGGCTTCCAGTGGCCCAAAGCTAGCCAAAATCAATTACATAGCATAAATATAACTACAAGAAACTAATCTAGCTAATGAAATCAAAGCTAACGCAAAGAAATTGAAAAATTGCTCAAAACGCCTCCCCGGGCCCACGTCTCGAAATCGGGTAAAAATCATAAAATACAAACAGCCATTCACTCATGATTCTAACCATACCAAATTCACTCAAATCCGATACCAAAATCTCGATCAAAACCCCAACATTTGGTCTAAGAACGTTTCTCAATTTTTTCCAATTGTTCACCCCAAATCCAAAATTAAATGATGAAATTAATGATAGATTAGTGGGTTATAACCATAAAGGAGTTGGGAATCATTACCCAATGACTCACTCTGAAAATCTCTCATAATTTCGTCTTCTACTGAGCTCCCAATTCAATTTTGTGATATGAACTCAAAACCCTCGTTCTGAACTTTAAATTCTGCCCAGGTATGCCCCTCTTCGCGAACGCGGTCAAAGCCTCACGTTCACGAAGCACAAGCTGCTTCAGACCGAGGATATACTCATCGCAAGCACAATAAACTGGTCGAGAACGCGAAGCTCAACTAGCCTGACCTTACGCGAACGCGGGACGCTCATCGCGAACGCGTAGGCTATCATGCATGGAACCCATCTGACCGTTGACTCTACGCGAACATGAGGTCTTTATCGCGAACGCATAGCCTTAGTGTTCCATACCTTTGTGAACGCCGGAACGATGTCGCAAATTCGAAGAACAACCTCAGCTGCCTTTCCCATATGCTTTACGCGATCGTGCGACCTCTTTCGCGAAAGCGATGAAGGATTGCCTGCAACAAAAACACCAGAAATCTGCTATCTTTCAAGTCCAAAAACTAGTCCGTTAAGCATCCAAAACTCACCTAAGGCCCCCTGGACCTCAACCAAACATACTAACCAATCCTAAAATACCATATGAACTTAGTCGAGCCCTCAAATCACATCAAACAAAGCTAAAATCACGAATCACCCTCCAATTCAAACTTAGAGAACTTGAAACTTCAACATTCTACAACCGATGCCGGAACCTATCAAACCACGTCCGATTGACCCCAAATTGTGCACACAAGTCATAATCAACACTACGGACCTACTCCAGCTTCCGGAATCAGCATCCAACCCCGATATCAAAAATTCCACTACCGGTACAAAACTCCAAAAATTCGACTTTCGCCATTTCAAGCCTAAATGAGCTACAGACCTCCAAAACACAATCCGGACATGCTCATAAGCCCAAAATTACCCAACGAAGCTAATGGAATTGACAAAACTCCATTTCGGAGTCGTCTTCATACAGTTCCAACTACAGTCCGAATCCTAAAACCTAAGCTTTCCGTTTAGGGACTAAGTATCCCAAAACACTCCAAAAACCAAAACGCAACCTCCCGGCAAGTCACAATTGCAGAAATAGATACAGGGAAATCAGTTAATAGGAGATCGAGGCTATAACTCTCAAGCCGACCGGTCAGGTCGTCATAACTCCTATCCCCATGAATTACCTTACTAATGGCCCATTCTAGTTACATTTTAAAATTAAGAGTTTGGGGTGAGAGAATCTTACCTCTTAGGAAGAAGACCTAGGTGCCTCTGTTGATAATCTTCAAGGTTTTAAGTGAGAATTGAAGAGAAATTTGATGAAGATCACTTTCTCCCTCTAGGACCCTCTCTCTCACTCTAAAAATATCAGAAAATAAGTTCAAAATGGTCCAAGGTAGATGTTTTAACGAAAAGGGTCGGGTTTACAAACCCCAAAAATTAAGCTCCGGAATAGGTTTTGCGGTCGCATATGCGATCGCATAATGATTATGCGGTCCGTGAAATGATCGCGAAATTTGGGTACCAAAACTGGAAAGGAACTGACCAGGTCTGCGGTCACTATACGGCCCGTAGACCTGTTCTACTATTGGATAATGCACCGCAGAACGGTTTTGCGATCGCATAGTGCACCGGAGAACCTCCCTCCAAACAATTCCAAAGCGGGATATGCAACAAGAGTACGGCCCGTGAAATGGTTATGCGGTCGCATAATGGGCCACAAAAATGACATTAAAAATGGCCCAAAAGACTGCTCCACTCTGCGGCCATTCTGCAGTCCGCAGAGAGGTTCTGCGGTCGTAGAACAGGCCATAGAAATGCCTACTTCTGCCCAATATTGTCTACTATTAATAACCTCTACGCCTACTTCGGCATCACGAAATTCGGGTTTTTAAGAAAAAACAATTATAAGGCCTTACATCCTCCCCCACTTAAGATCATTCGTCCTCGAATGAGGATCAGGGTCCCCTATTAGCACCTTATGCAACTCAGTTTTTCATACCCCACACCAGTAGCCCCAAATTTAACTAACTCCCCAAATTTCCAAATATTTCGGCAAAGTTTTCTTTGTAACTGGGCCTATCCACCTGTCAGAGAGCCCTACAAACACATCTTACAAACATATGCATAACCCAACGACATAACAAAACTCATAACAATACCAATCGTGGCCTCATAAGCAACATTTAATCCAAAGGAACACCTTTACATTAACTGAACAAGTGATACAAAATTCATAGGCGATAAGTTCATAAAAAGAAAGGATTACACAGCGATTCAAACAAGTAAGGATACTTCTTCTTCATTTCTTCCTCGGCCTCCCACGTGGCCTCTTCAACCTGCTGGATTCACCATAACACTTTCACGGAGGCAATTTCTTTATTCCTCAACTTTCGGGCTTGTCTATCAAGAATGACAACTGGAATTTCTTCATATGAAAATTCCTCATTAACCTCAATGGTATCAATCGGCACAATAGCGGACGGATCTCCAACTACCTTCTTCAACATGGACACATTGAATACCGAGTGCACTAATGACATCTCGGATGGTGGCTCAAGCTTGTATGCTACCTCACCGAACCTCTGAATGATTCTGTACAGTCCGACATACCTCGAACTCAATTTCCCTTTCTTACCAAATCGCATTACGCCTTTCATGGGGGAAATTTTCAAGAATACCCAATCATCTTCTTTGAACTCCAAATCCCTACGACGAACATCCGAATAGGACTTCTGACGACTCTGAGTAGTCTTCAACTGCTCCTTAATGGTATTAACCTTTTCCATAGCCTGATGCACGAGGTCTGGCCCTATCAACTCTGCTTCCCCAATTTCGAACCACCCAATGGGAGATCCACATCTCCTACCATATAATACCTCAAAGGGTGCCATCTGAATACTAGCATAAAAGTTGTTGTTATAAGCAAACTCTATGAGTGGCAAATGATCATCCCAGCTACCCTTGAAATTAAGAACACAAGCACGCAACATGTCCTCAAGCATCTGAATAGTCCGCTCTGCTTGCTCGCCAGTCTGTGGATGGAAGGTTGTACTAAAATTCACCTGAGTACCCAAACCTTGCTGAAATTTCTTCCACAACTTGGCCGTGAACTGAGCCCCTTGATCGGAAATGATGAAAATTGGAGTGCCATGCAGCCTGACTATTTTCTTGATATACAACTCAGCATACTATTCTGTTGTGTCGGTAGATTTAACTGGCAAGAAGTGAGCTGATTTTGTGAGCCGATCCACAATCACCCAAATTGAGTCAAACTTACGCGGAGTGCCTGGTAACCCTACCACAAAATCTATATTAATCATTTCCCACATCCACATTGGAATTTCTATGTTTTGTGCCAACCCACCAGACCGTTGATGTTCGGCCTTCACTTGCTGACAATTCGGACACCTTGCCACAAAGTCCGCCACATTCCTTTTCATGTCATTCCACCAATAGACTTCCTTGAGATCGTGATACATCTTTGTATAACCTGGATGCATGAAATACCTAGAAGCGTGAGCCTCGGTCATGATTCTTTCCCGGAGACAATCTACATTTGCAACACATAGTCGCTCTTAGTACCTTAGTGTACCATCATCCATGCCATGCGCAAAAGCCATAGTCTTATGTCTATGAATCCCCTCCTTCAGTTGTACCAACAATGGATCGTTGTATTGCTTCTCTTTGACTTCCACAACAAGCGATAATTCAGCCCTATTTTGCACAATTACCCTTCCTTCACTAGAGTCCGCAAGACGAACTCCCAAACTAGCTAGCTGATGAACTTCCTTGGCCAATGGCCTTTGACATGCCTCCAAGTGAGCCAAACTACCCATAGATTTCTGGCTAAGAGCATCTGCCACAATATTGGCTTTCCTCGGGTGATACAGAATATCGATGTCGTAATCCTTGAGTAACTCAAGCCATCTTCTCTGCCTCAAATTCAGCTCCTTTTACTTGAAAATATATTGGAAACTCTTGTGGTCCGTGAATACATCTACATAGACCCCATACAAATAATGACGCCAAATTTTCAATGCAAAAACCACCACCGCAAGTTCTAAGTCATGAGTTGGATAGTTATTTTCATGATTCTTGAGTTGCCTAGAAGCATAAGCTATAACCTTGCTGTGTTGCACTAATACACACCCAAGCCCGATCCTTGAAGCATCGCAATATACCATAAACCATTATGTACCCTCTGGCAGGATCAACACCGGCGCCATAGTCAATCTCAATTTTAACTCCTGGAAACTCCTTTCACAAGCATCAGACCATTGGAACTTAACCACTTTCTGAGTCAATTTAGTCAACGGAGAGGCAAGAGTAGAGAACCCCTCTACAAACTTCCTGTAATACCCTGTTAAGCCCAAGAAGTTGCAAATATCGGTTGGCGTTGTAGGTCTAGGCCAATTATTTACTGCTGAAATCCTTTGAGGATCAACCTTAGTTCCTTCTCTGGAGACAACATGACCCAAGAATTTGACAGATTCGAGCCACAATTCACACTTTGAAAATTCTGCATACAATTGGTGCTGATTAAGAGTCTGTAACACTGCCCTGAGATGATCAGCATGGTCCTCTCTACCTAGTGAATACACAAGAATATCGTCAATGAATACTATCACAAAGGAGTCGAGGAAAGGCTTAAAAATCTAATTAATAAGATCCATGAAAGCTGCTGGGGAATTTCTTAGCCCAAAAGACATTACCAGAAATTCAAAGTGCCCATACCGGGTTCTGAAAGCTGTTTTCGAAATATCCTGCTCCCTGATCTTCAATTGGTGATACCTGGATCGTAAATCAACTTTGGAGAAGTATCTAGCACCCTGTAACTGATCAAACAAATCATTTTTTCTTGGTAATGGGTACTTATTTTTGATTGTGACTTTGTTGAGCTGCCGGAAGTCAATACACATCCTCAGTGACCCATCGTTCTTCCTCACAAAGAGGATTGGTGCACCCCATGGTGACACACTCGGTCGGATGAAACCCTTTTCTAACAAATCCTTCAATTGCTCCTTTAGTTCCTTCAATTCTGTCGGTGCCATCCTGTAGGGTGGAATAGATATAGGATGCGTGCCTGGCATCATATCAATCCCAAAATCAATCTCCCTATCTGGCGGAATCCCAGGGAGCTCATCAGGAAAGACCTCTAGAAATTCATTCACAACTGGCATAGACTCGAGTGTAGGCGCCTCAGCATTGGTGTCTTTAACCTGGACCAAATGATAGATACACCCCTTGTTAATCATCTTCGTGGCTTTAAGGTAAGAAATAAACCTACTCTTCGGCACCACATTATCCCCCTTCTATTCAACAACTGGTTCACTTGGAAATTCAAACCTCACAGTTCTAGTTCGGCAGTCGAGCTTAGCAAAACATGAATAAAGCCAATCCATCCCCATATTTACATCAAAATCGACCACCCCCAATTCAATAAAATCGGCCATGGTGTCCCGACCATGTATCGTGACAACACACCCCCTATACACCCTTGCGGCCATAATAGACTCGCCAACCGGAGTAGATACAGAGAACGGCTCATGAAGTTGTTCCGGTTCTATCCCAAATTCAATAGCAACGTAAGGGGTAACATAGGACAAGGTGGAACCGGGATCAACAAGAGCATATAAATCATGAGATTGGACAGTCAATATACATGTGACACTATCTGGAGAAGCCTCTGCACTCTGGCGACCACTCAAGCATAGAAACGACTGGGTCCTCCTGAACTCTGCGCACCACCCCTAGCTGCACCATACCCTGCTGGTGTCAGAGTGCCTCGAGCTGGAGGGGTGCTGAAGATGTAGCAGCTGCAGAACTGGATGGTTGTGTTGTGCCCCTGCTCGCACCTTGGCAGGATAAACGACACTTCTTCTGAATATGACCCCTCATTCTGCACCCGTAACATACTGGTAGGTCCTGATAGCAGAACCTCATATGCATCCTCCCACACTTGGGGCATGGGGGCCTTCGCTGCTGCTGGAATCTCCCTCCTGATCGGCCCTTACTGTGGGGGGCCCTGCTGCCTTGATTGGGCCTGAAGTGACTCCCTTGCTGCTGACTGTGCCCCACTGGCGGTGCACTGGCTAAAGACTGAGCATAAGACTGGGATGTCCCTTATGACCCTCCCCTAAAAACTTATCTTCCACCACCAAATGAATCCCCTGGGTTGCCCACGGATTGGGCCCTACTGCTACCCTCTCGATCCATCATGTTCTTTAACTTTCGGACTTCTGTAGCTTGAGAAAATGCCACCATCTTACCATAGTTCATATCAGAATTTAAGGCAGTTATGGCAGACTCATTAATAACCAAAGGGTTAATGCCCTACACAAACTGACGCACTCTGGCCTCCATGGTGGGCATTATATGAATAGCATATTTCGATAGGCGTGCGAACTCTATATGATACTCCCACACACTCTTACTCCCTTGCTTAAATTTCTCCAACTCTGCGGCACGGGCTGCCCTAGTCTCGATAGGCAAAAAATGGTCTATAAAGGCATCAATAAACTCACTCCACCTCACTGGAGGGCTCCCCTCCTCCCGAGAGTCCTCCCACAACTCAAACCAAGAATATGCCACCCCTTTCAGGCGGTAGGCGGCCAACTACACTCCCTTCATTTCAGTAGCGCGCATAACTCGGAGAGTCTTATGTATCTCATCAATGAAGTCCTATGGGTCCTCCTCGGGATTAGCACCCGTGAACACCGGAGGATCCAACTGCAGAAACCTGTTCACCCTAGAACTAGTGGAATCCCCTGGTTGGCTAGACGATGTGGGTGCTACATTCGACCTTTGGGCCTGAGAAGCCACTATCTGAGTCAGCATTTGAAT